>JBBPFJ010000407.1:0-70258 GCA_037975025.1 Excoecaria agallocha
CATTATAGATGACTACTCACAAAAATAATCAACAAACACACACAACAATATCAAAATATAACTTAACATTCATAATGATGATGATGATGATGATGAAGATGATGATGATGATGACGACGACAATAATAATAAAAATAATATCAAGTGCATCAGTAAGATATTAAAACTATAATACCCTAATCTGATAAACCATCCCATAATTGTACTTAGGTCATCAATAGAACAAGGTCCTAGCTGATAAGCTTAATTATAATATATGAAAAAAGACTTAAACATCAAACATTTTGTGTTTCCATTATAGTCCAAAATATTTGCTATAAGGTTACATACGTATATAACTATATCAACTCAAATTACATTAATGGTCTATACTGACAAAATCTATAAGACATAAAAACATAAATTAAAACCATAGTGACAATAATTCCTTCTTTCCCATATCTTGTGTTGACCAACCTGAAACAGATATCGACCTCGAAAAAAATTCATAACCTGTACACCTACATGGATAAAAACTTATGCTGGGCAATAAACCTTAGTGGGGAACAAATATTCCATGGATAACTTCTTATGATAATCATAAAATTATGCATAAGCACTAAAAGTATAACAATAAACATATATGTTTACCATAAATAACAATAGATACCATGCTTACAGTATTTCAATACTTTAAGTAAACTTATCTAACATCTATAAGCCTTACAAATCACTTTGTTAAAAGCCATATCTTGAATAATCTGTATAGTTATTGAGAATATACATTTTAAGTTCACTTTCTTAATGCCTATAAATCAATCTTAGTGAACAAAATTAATTTAAATAACTTTCAGGTTTTATAAGTCATATGTATAGATATTTTAAATATTAGTTGTATATAATAACCATTTACACCATGCAATCAAATTATGTTTATAAGTTGTGTGCTCAATGTTCAATCACGAATATAAGAGGAATTTCACATGCCATTTATCAAAATCAAATGAGAAATAAACAACCATAAAAAACTATCTATAAGTTATAACAATCCCTTAAGATAGTTTTATAGGTAATTCTTTAGTGTATAACTTACAATTCCAAGTATATGAAGCATTCTAAAATCATATCAATATTTATATACATATAGTATTAAAATACTTTATCTGCATGGGGAAATTATGTATCATACAATATCATATTACCCCATATACTAGACATTCTCTCATAACAAGGTAATTATTGGGAATTATCGGTTACATGCATCTCATACATAAGCAAAATTTAAAATTTTTAACCAATAGATCTGATCTTGCCATGAATTTAAAATATACAGATTAATGAGAAAAAGAAAAATCACCTTTGATTTTTGTTGAACAGTTGATTTTCCTTCTCACCGGGTTGTTGCAAACCCCAGTGTCCAAAATTGAACAACCCCAATAAGTAATCCACACTAGAGAAGGATTGAATAAACCAACAAAGGAGGAGAACAAGGGCTGGCTGAAATCCCCTTAATGCTAGCAAGGGGTGGCGGCTAGGGTTGAGAGTGAGAGAAACTCTTTTCTCTTAATTGTTCACCTTTACCCTAATACCCTATCATTTAGATTTTATAGTTAGGGTAAAAATCCAACTTCATAATAGGATTTGGCTCTTTAAAATTGATGGAGAAATATTAAATGGGCTTTTGGAATTATTAATAATTTATTTGGGCTCAATTAAATTAAATTTTAGTCATTTCACAAAAGACTATGCACAAAACCCACAAACTAGGCTTTTGTGCATATACTTGGATTTAATCACTCAAATGAATTCCAAATCCATCCAAATTAAACATGTAGGCTCCATAACACTTATGAAATATATTTAATTTATTTTGGTCCAAGAATTAGGCCTCTAAGGCCTTATACCAGGAGGTGACGTGTAATCCTTCCTTTAGAGGGTTTCGGCGCCAAAGCCATTCTTCTGGGCATCTTTTAATTTCTCCAATGGATCTATTAATTATTATATCTGCACTATAACACTTATAGTCCAGTAATAATTAATTATGAAATTCAATATCTCAATGAGGTTTATTTTACAAAATATTTCTAAAAAGTTCTGCGAACAATTTTACTTGATCATAATTAATTAAACTTTTTAATTAATTATTCTATTATTCATTTATCTATTCCAATAATAATATCAAATATTATTATCCTTTTCATTTTACCATTTTATCCTTTTCTCTATGTTTGTGTGACTTATTGGGTTCCTATCCATATTGGCAGTATAATACGTAATTGTGAGTTATATTCAAAACTCACATGATTTAAACTCCTTTAAATAATTTTATCATTCCCTATTGATATTTATGATACATTATTATACAAGTCATGATTGACCTCTAGCTAGGCATCATGACTATCCAAATGTCAGGAAAGTCAAGTGGTTTGACTATACCCTTCCATAGAAACATTTACCGTGCAATTACTACTTTCACCACTCTTATCTCAATTAGATTTTGAGTATGAATTTATGTCAACTCGTATAAATCTAATTATGTATGTTCTATTAATTTAACCATTGTTCCCTAAATGCCCTTCATGGATCTCTATCCATCTTGGCATATTACTCTGGCCAGAAATTCTCTAAAACACGGTAATTATTGAATCATGCAAGATAACTTCCCTTAATAAATCTGGGATGGTGAATCCTTTGTCAATCACTCAACTATCTTCAAGTAGGTCATGATATACCTAACCTTCTAACTATGTTCACCTCTAATTGGAAGTAATTAGTTTTGGAGTCAAAGTATACCACTTGCTACTTAAGATAACTTTGGTGATCTCAAGTCTAAGGATACTTGCACAACCGCTATGAAGAGATTCCTCACTAACATAGATTTAATATCCATGTGAGGATTCTCTTTGCAAGTCTCCAATGAACTTGTTCTTTTAACAAGCATCCACATGTTAGCTTTGATTATCTCCATAATCACAGTTATGAGAACCACTGCTTGAACTATTTAAGAAGCATAACATGTGCTAGTATGTCCGAATTAACAATGTCCTATCTTGTTAATTCTATGACTAGGGATATTTAGATATTAACACATTTGAATGCAATAGACATCTCATATCATGAACACTTTCAAGATTGCCTTTGCACTGTGTTTATAATGTCTAGGTCTTTATTTATTAATTTAAGATTTACAAACTCTTGTATTTAAACATAGCATTAATAAATGAATGATGCCTTTTATTAAGAATATGAATTCATACATATAAAATGCATCCCTTTTACATGGGCTCTAGCGCATACTCTCTAACAATCTCCCACTTGCACTAGACTCAATCACTCATATGTCTTAAACCCATGCCATTTATATAGTGATCATGCTTAATCTGGGAAAGTGCTTTAGTGAGGGGATCCACCACATTATCATCTATCGAGACCATTTTTATTTTCACATCATTCCAAGCTACTATTTAGCTTATGAGATGGTAGCGTCTGAGAACATGCTTGGATCGCTAATGAGATCATGGTTCCTTTGCTTGCACAATGGCTCCATTGTTGTCACAATATAAAGGAATCAGATCAACAATGCTTGGCACCACTCTTAGTTTTGATATGAACTTTTTTATCTAGACAACATCTTTAGTTGCTTCTAAAGCAGCAATGTACTTAGCTTCTATCGTGGAATCAGTAGTTGTTTCTTGTTTGGAACTCTTCCAACTAACTACCCCTCCTTCCATTATGAACACAAAACCAGACTGTGATTTATAATAATCTTTATCAGATTGGAAGTTGGCATTTGTATACCCATTTACTTCCAAATTTCCTTCCCCATATACCAAGAATATATCCTTAGTCCTTCTCAAGTACTTAAGGATATTCTTGACAGCTGCCTAGTGTTCCTCTCTAAAATTGGATTGGAATCTGCTTGTGACACTCAAAGCAAATGCTACATATAGACGTGTACATAACATACCATACATGATAGAACCAATTGCAGATGCATATGGTATTCTATTCATGCTCTCTCTATCCTCTAGTGTCTACGGACACATAGATTTAGAAAGGTGTTTCCTATGTACCATAGGTATAAAACCTTTCTAAAAGAGATCCATATTGAACCTCTTCAATACTTTATCTATGTATGTACTTTTAGAAAAACCTAGCAACCTATTAGATCTGTCTCTATAGATCCTTATTCCCAAAATATAGGATGCTTCTCCAAGGTCTTTCATAGAGAATTGCTTGGATAACCATATTTTAACAGATTGGAGAAGAGAAATGTCATTTCCCCCACTAACCCTTTTATACACACAAGGTTCATCTTCATTCTGTGAGAAACCAAACTCTTTGATTGTCTCATTGAATCATATGTTCGAGATCCTAGAGCTTCTGCTTGTGTCATATACACATCCTCAGTTAGATTTCCATTTAGGAAAGCTATCTTCACATCCATTTGTCAAATCTCATAATCATAATGAGCTGCAATGGCTAAAAGTATTCTTATAAACTTAAGCATCACTATAGGAGAAAATGTTTCATCATAGTATTTACCTTCTTTTTGACGATAGCCTTTTGCTGCTAAGCAAGCTTTACAGGTAACTATATTACCTTCCATATCGGTCTTCTTTTTGAAGATCTATTTGTACCCTATGGGTTTTATCCCTTCAGGTGGTTGAGTTAAAGTCCATACTTTATTCTCATACATGGAGTCCATTTCAGACTGCATAGCCTTAAGCCATAAATCACGTTCTGAACTGTTCAAAACTTCTTGATAGCTTGTAGGTTCATTATCCTCTACTACAATTATGCCTCTATCTGAATCAATGTAAAATCCGTATCTCACAGGGATAGAATGCATTCTAGTAGATCTTCTAAGATTTTGTGTATAATTAGGTTCATCTGTAATCTCATCATTATAAAATTCAGTCTCAGGTTCAATCGATTGATCTACTTCTATTTGTGGGTCTTGAACTTCACAAAGTTCAATTTTACTCCCACTGTCCTCTTGTAGGAGAAATTCTTTTTCCAAGAAGACAACATGCCTTGAAACAAACACCTTTTGCTCAAAGGGATGGTAGAAATAATATCCAGACATTTCTTTTGGATATCCCACAAATAAACATTTGTCAGACTTAACATCTAGTTTGTCTGACATTGTCCTCTTCACATAAGCAGGACAACCCCATACATTCATATGAGAAAGTGTGAGTTTCTTGTTATTCCATATCTCATATGGAGTAACATCAACCAATTTACTAGGAACTATGTTTAACATATAAACAGCAGTTTCTAGTGCATATCCCCAAAAGAACTTAGGCAAGTCTGCTCGACTCATCATGGATCGAACCATATCTAATAGTGTTTGATTTCTCCTCTCAGATACACCATTGTGTTATGGTGTATATGGTGGAGTCCATTGAGATAAAATCCAATTATCTCTAAGATAATCTTGAAATTTTTGGCTTAAGTATTCTCTACCTCGATCTGATTTAAGTGTCTTAATACTTTTGCCAAGTTGCTTCTCTACTTCATTTCTGAATTCTTTGAACTTTTCAAATGCTTTAGATTTATATTTCATTAGATAGATATATCCATACCTGGAATAATCATCCATGAAAGTAATGAAGTAAGAGTAACCTCCTCTGGCATGCGTAGTCATTAGACCACATACATCTGAATGTATTAAGTCCAAAACCATTGTAGCTCCTTCTCCTTTACCATTAAAGGGAACTTTTGTCATTGTTCCCAATAAATAACATTCACATGTGTCAAATAATTCATAATCAAATGATCCCAAATCACCTGACTTGTTTAATTTGGTCATGTGTTTCTCATTCATATGGCCTAAATGACAATTCCATAAATATGAGGTATTTAGATTATCTTGTTTCATTCTCTTAGTATCCACATTATGCACTTCTTTAATTAAATCAAGAACAAATATACCATTCTCAATGATAGCTTTTGCATAAAACATATTGTTCTTAAAAATGTAACAACACTTGTCCTTTAAAGAAATGTCATAATCGATCAATAAACAACTAAAAGAAATCTATGTATAGATCATTATCCATTAATATCCAAGTCTACTCAAATGCTCAATATACCCATACATCTTCAATGCATGAGTAGCAGCCGAAGTTCCTTCCACCATTTTCAACTAAATAAAGCTCAAGCAATCTCATATTACTCAATTCTAGCCTGAGGAGAATAAATCTCCTTTAGATGCAAAATGATGGTTCTAGCATCCATCATCTCATGTTGCTTTTAAAGCTCTGAGGGTATAGCCCCCAGCATCAGACATGCTGCTGCTTCACTATGCTCTATGTATTTTTGATAAGCGCGCTTTATCTATTCAATGGCATCATCTGATGGAAGTGATGGTGGATCTTTATCCAAGACATAATGGATCTTTTTAGCTCTAAGAACAATTCTCACTTGCCTCATCTAGTCATAATAGTTGCTGCCAACTAGCTTGGTATCCAAGATTGATCATATATTAATGTTTGATGTGCTCATTATGATGACCTAGATGTGAAAAAGAAAACAAATGAGAGTATGTTCATATATATGTATGCATTAATTAGGTCTTTAATTAATTCATTTACTCCCACTATTTTATTATGAATCAATAGCCCTCACTATTTAATTCGAGAAAACCCGATGGTTTTCATAGTGGGCTAATATCCAATCCTTGATATGAAATTTGACCTTGACTTTGGTCAACAAATCAAACTCCAAACCCTTGAAAGGCAGGTATCTCTATACAAATTGTGTCTTTACACAACTATTGGATCATTAGGTTATCAACTCTTGATACATGCATATCATATATGCATTCCCCAATCTTGCCTCTAGAACCATTAGCCTTGACTTTGGTCAACAAGCTAATGGGCTAGCTAAGATGACCCATTTAATTAAATTCGAACATATTCGATATAATGTGAGCTTGACTTTGGTCAACAACCCACACTATAAAGAACTATGGTTCTCCTCAAATTAATGGAAGGCTTATATACCTTAGTATTAGTTTGAGGAATTTTAGTTAATTAAGTCTCATCATACATGGTTGGCATACATTTGTATGCTTCCTATATCTATCTCATAAATATAAGCATACAAATATGGTATAGTTATGGACATTACTACATTGATTTCCCCGAGCTAAAAGGGAAATCAAAAGGTCAAACCTAGGTAATATGCATGATTCAAATAAGTAAAAATAATTACATTATCTTCAAACTTGTTGGACCTCCATCCGACCCATCTTGCTCCTTGATAGTGGTCTCCATCTCTATCTCTAATTCTAATCTAAGTAATCTAATTACTTATTACAATTTGAAAAGAAATACAAACCAAAAACAAGTGGTCGGGACATGAAAGTCCTTATTGGGCCGAAACATGCATTATGATCAATAACATTGGGCCTTGTCATAACTATCCATCATGCCAATCATACACCCTCATATGCATTTCTAATGCATAAAGTAAAACATATAACGGATTACTAACTTTGTTTCAACTCTTGAAACATACTTTTGAGTTATTTTAATAATGTGATCAAATTAGGAAACTTTTTCTACTTTGGAAACTTTCATTTTAGGAAACCTTTTTGCATGCATGTGTTGTTGCCCTAATTATCAATCCAATTGATTATTAATTAATTTTCAATTGATTATTTAATTAATTAATCATATTAAATAATTTAAAAATCATTTTTGGGCTTAAAACAAGGGTAGGCCAAAACCCACACAATAAACCCTAAGATGTGTTCACATACAAACTAGTTTTGTGTCTATTGGACCATTTGTGCCTTTTGGAATGAGCCAAGCCCACTCTAGCCCTTAAAACCCATTAATAAACTTAATTTTAGTTTATAATATTTAATTTAAATCAGCTCATTGGGCCCACCAAGTCATTCACAAATTTAAATCAAGCCTGTAAACATAATTATGTCCATTAAGTGGTTTTAATGAATTAAAATTAAATTAATTATTTGAAGGCCCATTTTAATTAATTCAATTAATTAAAAACACATTAATATATCAGATATATCATATTTAGAAGATTAAAAATCGTTCTAAACATGAACATACCAAGAACATACCAAGCACACAAGAAGAACACAAATTTATCGAACTTTTCGACTAAACTAGTTTTCATGCAAAATTTCTTCGATTTTAATTTTGTTTGATCCTATGGCTTAATATCACATATTAAACACATAAATTAACATCAAAATGATCTTAGAGTGGATCAATAAAAAAATTAATTTAGAACAGCCCCTAGACTTTATTGAAAAATAAAACCCTACACGTCATTTTCAATAGTTCTTTTCTCAAAAGAATGGTTTTTTATTTTTCATTTTATATATTTGATCACATAAATCCAGAAATCAAAATTTATCATTCATGAACAATTAAATATGATATTTTAAAGTTCATGAAATAAATAACTCAAAAATAAAAATTATTCTGCAAAATATAGAATTGTAGATTCATGGCAAAACCGAGGCTCTGATACCATGGTTGGAATTATTGGTTAAATGCATCTCATACATAAGCGAAATTTAAAATTTTTAAACAATAGATCTAATCTTGCCACGAATTTACAATATACATATTAATGAGAATAAGAAAAATCACCTTTGATTTTCCTTCTCATCGGGTTGTCACAAATCATAGTGTCCAAAATTGACACCTCCAATGAGTAATCCACAATAGAGTAGGATTGAATGAACCAAAAAAGGAGCAGAACAAGGGCTGACTGAAATTCCCTTGATGCTAGCAAGGGGGGGCAGCTAGGGTTGAGAGAGTGAGAGAAATTATTTTCTCTTAATTATTAACCTTTACCTTAATACCATATCACTTGAATTTTTATAGTTAGGTTAAAAATCCAACTTTATAATAGGATTGGGCTCTTTAAAATTTCTAGAGAAATATTAAATGGGCTTCTAGAATTATCAATAATTTATTTAGGTTCAATTAAATCCAATTTAAGTCCTTTCACAAAAGACTATGGACAAAACCCACAAACTAGGCCTTTTGTGAATATAATTGGATTTAATCAATTAAATGAATTCCAAATCCATACAAATTAAATATGTAGGCTCCATAACACATATGAAATATATTTAATTTAATTTGGTCCAAGAATTAGGCCTCTAAGGCCTTCTACAAGAGGTGGCATGTAACCCTTCCTTTGGAGGGTTTCTGCGCAAAAGCCATTCTTCTAGGCCTCTTTTAATTTCTCCAATGGATCTATTAATAATTATATATGCCCTATAACACTTATAGTCTAGTAATAATTAATTATGAAATACAATATCTCAATTAGGTCCATTTTACAAAATATTTCTAAAAAGTTCTGCGAATAATTTTACATGATATAATTAATTAAACTCTTTAATTAATTATTCTATTATTCATTTCTCTATCCCCATAATAATATCAAATATTATTATCCTTATTATTTTACCATTTTATCCTTTTCTCTATATGTGTGTGAACTATTGGGTGTTAGTGTAAGCCCTAGCCCTAATATATTGTAATAAAACACTTTAGTTAATAAATGAGGCATTTGTTTTATCTATTGTATTCTTGTGCATATCAATTGATAGAACTGTCCAAGAATGTTGTTTCAGTTTAAGTTATCATGTGTAAGGGATATGGCTATAAGACCTTAAAACAAATGAGACTTCATTCTAAATATTCCTAGTTAGTCATTGTTATAGGAATAACCAATGAATTAAGACTAGTATGCTCTCTCTGATAAGTTGAGTTCTGTCTTATGGATTATAAGGACAAGAGTGTCAATTAGAGATCATAGATACATGTTTAGAACATGGTATCTGGATTAGATCCGTTCATGAGAACACTACATGGTACAAGTCATAAGTGTTTCTCATATGCAAGTTTTGTATCGGAGTTCTTAGACCTAAAATCTCTACGAAACTCTTTATGAATTACTGTGTGCTTTGACATACACCTAACGTGCTCGTAATAGAGTGACAAGTGCGGGTATGCTTGGGTATACATTGATTCATGTTAGAGAGCATGAGAGAAGTGAGGGGATTACCCCTCTCTATAAGAGAGAAAATATCATCGGCCACTTGATCAGTGAACTGAGAAGTGTATGGCCATACCGAGATGAAATAATGAGTAATCATCGTTTATCTAAGAGTTCAGTGTCACTGGAATATCAAGCAAGGAATTAATATATATAAAGATGACTAGTTCTATGCCTTATATTAATTCTGATATTTATGGGTAAGGGACTATGCAAAATTGCATTAGGTCAATAAATGCCATATGTATTTTCATTTAATTTGGAATGCTATAATATCTTGCTAGAGAATATTTATAGCCTTTGAATTAATTCATTAATTCATTGCCAATATTAAATGGACCTATAGGATCGCACATAAAGCATTGGGCTTAAAATATTTAAATAAAGTATTGGAAATTAATTTGGGCTTTTAATTAAAGTCAAATTAATGTATATAATGGGTATTAAAATTGCTATTGGACCTTGCTCAATGAGAGAGAAAAATTCATCCCACAAGATTTAATTTCAATTAATTAATTATCTTGTATTAATTTAATTAATTGAGTTTTAAAGCCTAAAAGAATTTTAATCAAATTAAATCACTTAAATGGAGATTAAAGTGACCGAAATTCCTAGGTAAATATCAAGGAGTTTCGGCACATGCATTAAGTTTAATTAAGTGATTTATTAGATTAAAATGTCTTATATTTTATTTCAAATTAATTTGAATTTTAAATTCAAAAGAGATTGAACTAATATATGTTACTTATTTTTAGGAAGTGATTGAGGTTGAATTAATTATCTTGAGGTAGTAAAATTCAGATCAATCACTTGCCAAATGAGAAGGACATATATTAGTAGAGAAAAATAAAACCCTAGTTTTTTTTAATGGATTTGGCGTGAAACATATCTCTCTCCCTTACATGTCTCTCTTGGCCGAAACACACAAAAGGAAGAATTCTTTCTTGCTTTTTTGGGCATTAGTAGCACCTAAAAGAAGTAGAAGATCAAGTCTTGTAGCTTCAATCCATAGCCATTACACAATACTTAATTTGAGAGTTAGCAATCTCGGTTTTAAGTTATCTTTGCAAGTGTGTGTGTGAGAATAGAGAGGAGTGGTGTAAAGGCTGTTCCTTGGCATTGGTGATCAAGATCTAAGGCAGATAAATTCATCCTAGTTGATGGTCATCACCATGTTGGAATTTATCGGTTACATGCATCTCATACATAAGCGGAATTTAAAATTTTTTTAACCAATATTACTGATCTTTCCATGAATGTACAATATTCATATTACTAAGAATAATAAAAATCACCTTTGATTTTTGTTGTACAGTTTATTTTCCTTCACACCGGGTTGTCACAAACCACAGTGTCCAAAATCGAACACCTCTAATGAGTAATCCACACTAGAGATTGATAAATTGAACTAACAAATTGGTGTAAAACAAAGAGTGGCCGAAATTCCCAAGAGCTAGCAAGGGAAGTGGCATAAAAAGGGAGAGAGAATTAGAAGAAAAGACTTTCTTATGTGTTTAATTACTTAACCCTAATTCCTCATTAGTTGGACTTTTATAGTCAGGTTAAAATTCCAACTTCTAATGAGATTGGCTCTTTAAAATTGCTGGAGAATTATTAATTGTCCGCTGGAATTAATTATAATCATTTGAGCTTAATTAAATCCTAATTAAACCTTTTCATAAAAGACTATGCACAAAACCCACAAACTTGGCCCTTTGTGTAACTAATCGGATTTAACTACCCAAATGGATTCCAAATCCAACCAAATTAAATATGTAGGTTCCATAACACTTATGTAACATATATAAATTAATTTAGTCCAAGAAATAGGCCATTAAGGCCTTCTTTGTGCAGTTGGTGTGTGGCCCTCTTCTGAAGGGCTTCCACACCAGCTTCATTCCTCTGGCCCTTTTTATAATTCCTTTAATGAACCTATTAATTATTATATCAGTCCTATAACACTTATAGTAATCCTATAACACTTATAGGACAATAATAATTAATCATGAAATACATTATTTCAATTAGGTCCAATTTTACAGAACATTTCTCAAAAGTTTCGCGAACAATTTTACTTGATCATAATTAATTAAACCCTTTAATTAATTATTATCTTATCAAATTCTCTACCCTCATAATAATATCAAATATTATTATCCCTATCATTTTATCATTTTATCCTTTTTCTCTATATGTGTGTGACCTATTGGGTTCCTTATCCATGTTGGCAGTATAATATGTAATTGTAAATTCTATTCAAAACTCACATGACTTAAACTCCTTTAAATCATTTTATCAATCCCTATTGATATTCTTGATACATCATTATACAAGTCATGATTTGCCTCTAGCTAGGCATCATGACTACCCAAATGTCAGGAAAGTCAAGTGGTTTGACTATACCCTTCCATCGAAACAGTTACCGTGTAATTACTCCTTTCACCACTCTTATCTCAATTAGATTTTGAGTATGGATTTCTATCAACTCATATAAAATAATTATGTATATTTTATTAATTTAACCATTGTTCCCAAAATGCCCTTCATGGATCTCTATCCATCTTGGCATATTACTCTTGCCAGAGATTCTCTGAACAAGGTAATTATAGAATCATGCGAGATAACTTCCCTTATTAAATCTAGGATGGTGATACCTTTGTCAATCACTCAACTATCTTCAAATAGGTTATGATATACCCAATCTCCTAACTATGTTCACTCCCAGCTGGAAGTAATCAGTTATTGAGTCAAAGTATAACATTTGCTATTTAAGATAACTTTGGTGATCTCAAGTCTAAGGATACTTGCACAACCGCTATGAAGAGATTCCTCACTGACATAGATTTAATATCCATGTGAGGATTCTCTATGCAGGTCTCCAATGAACTTGTTCTTCTAACAAGCATCCATATGTTAGCTTTGATTATCTTTCATAATCACCGTTATGAGAACCACTGCTTGAACCATTTAAGAAGCATAACATGTGCTAGTCTGTCCGAATTAACAATATCCTTATCTTGTTAATTATATGACTAGGGATATTAAGATATTAACACATTTGCATGCAATAGACATCTCATATCATGAACACTTTCATGATTGCCTTTGCACTGTGTTTATAATATCTTGGACTTTATTTATTAATTTAAAATTTACAAACTCATGTATATAAATATAGCATTAATAAATGAATGATGCCTTTTATTAAGAATATAAATTCATACATATGAAAAACATCCATATTACATGGGCTCTAGGGCATACTCTCTAACAATCTCCCACTTGTACTAAAGCCAATCACTAATATGTCTTAGACCCATGCTATTTATATGGTGATTATGCTTAATCTGGGAAAGTACTTTAGTGAGGGGATCCGCCACATTGTCATATGTGGGAACCCTTTCTATTTTCACATCATTTCTAGCTACTATTTCCCTTATGAGATGGTAGAATCTGAGAACATGCTTGGATCGCTGATGAGACCGTGGTTCCTTTGCTTGCGCAATGGATCCATTGTTGTCACAATATAAAGGAATCGGATCAACAATGCTAGGCACCACTCCTAGTTCAGTTATGAAGTTTTTGATCTAGATTGCTTCTTTGGTTGCTTCTGAAGCAGTAATGTACTTAGCTTCCGTCATGGAATCAGCAGTTGTTTCTTGTTTGGAACTTTTCCAACTAACTGCTCCTCCTCTCATTATAAACACATAACCAGACTGTGATTTACAATCATCTTTGTCAAATTGGAAGCTGGCATCTGTATACCCATTTAATTCCAAATTGCCCTCTCCATATACCAAGAATATATCCTTAGTCTTTCTCAAGTACTTAAGGATATTCTTGACAGCTGCCCAGTGTTTCTCTCCAAAATTGGATTGGAATCTGCTTGTGACACTCAAAGTAAAGGCTACATCTGGATGTGTACATAACATAGCATACATGATAGAACCAATTACAGATGCATATGGTATTCTATTCATGTTCTCTTTATCCTCTAGCATCTGCGGACACATAGACTTAGAAAGGTGTTTTCCATGCACCATGGGTATAAACCCTTTCTTAGAGAGATTCATATTGAACCTCTTCAATACTTTATCTATATATGCACTCTGAGAAAGACCTAGCAACCTATTGGATCTATCTCTATAGATCCTTATTCCCAGAATATAGGATGCTTCTCCAAGGTCTTTCATGGAGAATTGCTTGGATAACCATATTTTAATAGATTGGAGAAGAGAAATGTCATTTCCCATGATCAATATGTCATCCACATATAGAACTAGGAAGACAATTGCACTCCCACTGCCCCTTTTATACACACAAGGTTCATCTTCATTCTGTGAAAAACCAAACTCTTTTATTGTCTCATTGAATCGTATGTTCCAGCTCCAAGAGGCTTGCTTTAATCCATAAATGGATCTTTGAAGCTTGCATACCTTTTTGCCATTTCCTGATGTGAACCCTTCTGGTTGTGTCATATACACATCCTCAATAAAATTTCCATTAAGGAAACCTATCTTCACATCCATTTACAAAATCTCATAATCATAATGAGCTGCAATGGCTAAAAGTATTCTTATAGACTTAAGCATCGCTACAGGAGAAAAAGTTTCGTCATAGTCAATATCTTCTTTTTGATGATAACCTTTTGCTACTAAGCGAGCTTTATAGGTAACTATATTACCTTCCATGTCGATCTTTTTTTTGAAGACCCATTTGTACCCTATGGGTTTTATCCCTTAAAGTGGTTGAGTTAAAGTCCATACTTTATTCTCATACATGAAGTCCATTTCAGACTGCATAGCCTTAAGCCATAAATCACGTTCTGAACTGTTCAAAACTTCTTGGTAGCTTGTAAGCTCATTGTCCTCTACTATAGTTATGCCTCTATCCGAATCAATGTGAAATCCATATCTCATAGGGATAAAACGCATCCTAGTAGATCTTCTAGGATTTTGTGTGTAATCAGGTTCATCTGTAATCTCATCATTATAAAATTCAGTCTCAGGTTCAATCGATTGATCTACTTCTATTTGTGGGTCTTGAACTTCACAAAGTTCAATTTTACTCCCACTGTCCTCTTATAGGAGAAATTCTCTTTCCAAGAAGACAACATGCCTTGAAACAAACACCTTTTGCTCAAAGGGATGGTAGAAATAATATCCAGACATTTCTTTTGGATATCCCACAAATAAACATTTGTCAGACTTAACATCTAGTTTGTCTGACATTGTCCTCTTCACATAAGCAGGACAACCCCATACTTTCATATGAGAAAGTGTGAGTTTCTTGTTATTACACATCTCATATGGAGTAACATCAACCGATTTACTAGGAACTCTGTTTAACACATAAACAACAGTTTCTAGTGCATATCCCCAAAAGGACTTAGGCAAGTCCTCTTGGCTCATCATTGATCGAACCATATCTAATAGTGTTCGATTTCTCCTTTCAGATACACCATTGTGTTGTGGTATATATGGTGGAGTCCATTGAGATAAAATCCCATTATCTCTAAGATAATCCTAAAACTCTTGGCTTAAGTATTCTCCACCTCGATATGATCTAAGTGTTTTAATACTTTTGCCAAGTTGTTTCTCTACTTCATTTTTGAATGCTTTGAACTTTTCAAATGCTTCTAATTTATATTTCATTAGATAGATGTATCCAAACCTGGAATAATCATCTATGAAAGTAATGAAGTAGGAGTAACCTCCTTTGGCATGTGTAGTCATTCGACCACATACATCTGAATGTATTAAGTCCAAAACCATTTTAGCTCGTTCTCCTTTACCAATAAAGGGAGCTTTTGTCATTTTTCCCAATAAACAAGACTCGCATGTATCAAATGATTCATAATCAAATGATCCCAAATCACCTGACTTGTGCAATTTTGTCATGCGTTTCTCATTTATATGGCCTAAACTACAATGCCATAAGTATGAGGTATTTAGATTATCATGTTTCATTCTCTTGGTATCCACATTATGTACTTCTTTAATTAAATCAAGAACAAATATACCATTCTCAATGATAGCTTTTGCATAAAACATACTGTTCTTAAAAATGTAACAACATTTGTCTTTTAAAGAAATATCATAATCGTTCATCAAACAACTGAAAGAAATAATACTTTTGGACAAAGCTGGAACATAATAACAATTATTTAATTCCAGTACTAATCCACTAGGAAGAGGCAAATAGTAAGTCCCCACAACTGTTGTAGAGATGTTCTGTCTAGTAGCTGACTGCAAACATATCTCTGCCTTTCCAACTCTTCTAAAGCTTTTAAGCCCTTGTAGATCATTACATAAATGATATCCACATCCGGTATCTAATACCCAAGATTGTTTTGAAGCAATAGAATAAGTATTAATTTCAATCATATCTAATAGTGTTCGATTTCTCCTTCAGATACACCATTTTATCCTTTTTCTCTATATATGTGTGACCTATTGGGTTTCTGTCCATTTTATCAATCCCTATTGATATTCTTGATACATCATTATACAAGTCATGATTGGCCTCTAGCTAGGCATCATGACTACCCAAATATCAGGAAAGTCAAGTGGTTTGACTATACCCTTCCATAGAAACAGTTACCGTGCAATTACTCCGTTCACCACTCTTATCTCAATTAGATTCTGAGTATGGATTTCTGTCAACTCATATAAACTAATTATGTATGTTATATTAATTTACCATTGTTCCCAAAATGCCCTTCATGGATCTCTATCCATCGTGGCATATTACTCTTGCCAGAGATTCTCTGAAAAAGGCAATTATAGAATCATGCGAGATAACTTCCCTTATTAAATCTAGGATGGTGAATCCTTTGTCAATCACTAAACTATCTTCAAGTAGGTCATGATATACCCAATCTCCTAACTATGTTCACTCCCAGTTGGAAGTAATATGTTATGGAGTCAAAGTATACCACTTGCTGCTTAAGATAACTTTAGTGATCTCAAGTCTAAGGATACTTGCACAACCGCTATGAAGAGATTCCTCACTGACATAGATTTAATATCCATGTGATAATTCTCTATGCAGGTATCTAATGAACTTGTTCTTCTAACAAGCATCCAAATGTTAGCTTTGATTATCTTCCATAATCACGATTATGAGAACCACTGCTTGAACCATTCAAGAAGCATAACATGTGCTAGTCTGTTCGAATTAACAATATCCTTATCTTGTTAATTCTATGACTAGGGATATTCAGATATTAACACATTTGCATGAAATAGACATCTCATATAATGAACACTTTCATGATTGCCTTTGTACTGTGTTTATAATATCTAGGACTTCATTTATTAATTTAAGATTTACAAACTCATGCATTTAAACATAGCATTAATAAATGAATGATGCCTTTTATTAAGAATATAAATTCATACATATGAAAAACATCCCTATTACATGGGCTCTAGGGCATACTCTCTAACACACCAAATTCAAGTTTTAAAAGGCATCTAAAGTTGTAAGTTTTAAAAACCCTAAAAATGCATGTTTCGATTCTTGTCATGGTATTGTTTGGCATGTATGATCGATTTTATCGTTTTTTTGCTACATGATTACCGTGAACATATCATGGAATATTCCATCATTGGTATCAGAGCCTAAACATGCTTATTTTAGTGCTTTAGATGTATGAAATAATTAATCAAAAATAGTTATTTTAAATACATGCAATGCTGAATTTTTCTGTTTTGAGTTTTTTGCATTGTTTTGGTGTAAAAACGATTTTAAATGATTAGATAGGTATTATAATTAATATGACATGTTAATATACTGTCCTAATATATTCTAGGAGCTGTTAATGGTTGGATTTAATTCATAATACCTTATGGTACATGTTAATATTAAAACTAGGTGCTATTTGGCATGTTAATTGTTAGTTTAACAACTAGTTTTAAATATTAAATGTAAAAACGATTTTGGCATGTTTGTAAGTTATTTTTAAAGATTAAATATAAGGTCTAGACATATTTTAAATTTGTTTTTAATTATGGTCCATGATAATTTAATTGATTAATTTTAAAATCACTTAAAACTATGACTAGTTTGTGTTTGTTACATGTTTAATCAATATTGTTTGTTTGGTTTTGATTAAAATGGTAAAAACACATTTAGATCAGATTGGTATAGAATATTAAATCAATATTTATGACCTTATTTAAATTATTAAATGACTCATAAAATTGATTTAAGTATTTGTGCATTTTTGTGGCATCACATAAGCATTAAACAACTAGTTTTGTTGTTTGTTTGTTTTTATATGCATGTCTTGTATCATATATATGTTCTTCATGATTTTCTGTTTCAATTCATGTTGGTACATATTATATGTATTTTTAATGTTTATGGGTTGTATGACATAAAATTAAAAATGGCAAAATTGGAAATTATGCTAGAGTTGATTTATAGCACAAATCTAACTAGTTTGTGTTTTGGGCTTTTAAGAGAACTTATTCAATAAGAGGATTTAGTCCATTAGGCTTCAGTACAGGCCCATCACAGGGTCATCTCTTAAAGGTTCAAGTACATAATTTCCATTAATGGGCTTGGATAAATTAATTAAAATTGGACTTTGTTTGATCCATGTATGTTATGTATATTTATTTGCTTGTTTGGTGTGATGAATGGATATGCATGGTGCATTCATGGGCCCTAGGTTTTTGTGATTAAATATGGCCTGTGATCCATTATGTATTATTGTAAAAGTTTCATTTATTTCTTAGAATAGAATTTACTTGAAGACTTTGTAAATCAAGACGAAGCCCACCGGAGTGGAGAAGCCCAACTCGAAGATTCTTATGTAATAGTATAGAATTTTAGTTGTAGGTTTTTGGGCCCATGTTTGTCACGCTTTACTTTATGTAATTATTTATATGTGCATGCTATAAATGGATGATAAAGTGTATTCCATGTAAGCCGTAATAAAATGAATCCCTAAAAATAGTAAGTCACAAAGTTGCCTTCCTAATTCGAAACATGTCAAGGCATCGATCATCGATCACGTAGACTAGGAATCCTAGATGCGTTTGATTATATTTGTGAGGCATGGGTTGTGAATGTGGGTTGGACTTAACATGGAAAGGGATGCCCGGACCTAGGCAACTAATAAATAGATTTGTGCTATAAAATCTTAAGATGTTATCCCATTTGATCCAAGAGTCATGTACGAGACATGATTGGAGTTTTCCTACCTAAGTAACTTAACTTGTGAGGTGTACAAGCTCAGCTTGACTAATAAGTTGTTGTGAAAAGTGGATCTTAGCCCACACTAAAATCACTAACGCGAATTATTTAAGGGGATATTAATTGGGTTTGTGGGATTATAATAAGACCTCATTTAATCTTGCTAAATTTTATTGTAGATTGAAAATGGCTTCTTTAAACAATAATTTCTCATTGCGATTAGTCCTTGAAAAGGACAAATTGAATGGCACCAATTTCATAGACTGGTCTCGAAACTTAAGAATAGTTCTTAAGCAAGAGAAAAAGTCATATGTTTTGGATGCACCATTGCCTGAAGAACCTGATAGGAATGCCTCTGCGGTTCAAAAGGAAACTTTTGAGACCAAGAAGAGCGACTCCAATGATGTGGCCAGTCTGATGCTAGCCACTATGGTGCCTGACTTGCAAAAGCAATTAATGAACCAAGAGGCTTATGCGATCATGGTGCACCTCAAGGAGATGTTCAATGAGCAATCTCGTCACGATATGGGTACTCTTGTTAGTACCTATATACTCAAGATGAAAGGGTATCTTGATACTCTTGAGAAGCTTGAGGTACAAGTGCCAAAGGAATTGGCCACTAACTTGATCTTAGGATCATTGACTGATGATTATGATCAATTTGTAATGAATTATAACATGCATGCAATGAACAAGTCAGTCACTGAGCTTCATGGGATGCTTAAGAATGCTAAAGATAACATTTGAAAGATCAATCCCGTATTGATGGTTCAAGGGGGCATTAAGAAGGGACCCGCTAAGGAAAAAGGAAAGGGAAAGGCAAAACCCAAGATTGAACTAGCTCAGTTCAAGTCAAGTGGGAGTGCACCACAGGACCAATTTAAGCCCAAGGCGCAGAAGCTCAAAGAGAGTGAGAGTACTTGCTTCCACTACAACAAAATAGGGCATTGGAGGAAGAATTGCGCTCTCTTCAAGGAAGAACAAAAAAAGAATGGAGCCAAGGCATCCAGTTCTGGTATTTTTGTTGTTGAGATTAACCTTTATATTTCTACCACTTGGGTATTGGATACTGGTTGTGGTTCTCACATTTGTTCAAATGTGCAGGGGCTAAGAAATAGGCGGTTACTTGGGAAGAATGAAGTGGACCTCCGTGTGGTGAATGGAGCATGAGTTACTGCCATGGAGATAGATGACTATCAACTCACTTTACCTTTCGAACTTTATTTAATTTTGAAAAATTGTTATTATGTGCCTACTATGAGCAGAAACATTATTTCAGTTTCTTGTTTGGATTTGGATGAATTTGATTTTGTTATTAAAAATGGCAATGCTCATATTTGTCGCCAAGGCATTTCTTATGGCAATGCCATGTTGCAAAATGGCCTTTATATCCTTGATCTACAAAACAAAGAGTCCATATACAACATTAATACAAAGAGGGTTAAATCAAATGAATTGAACCCTACTTACTTCTAGCATTGTCGTTTAGGGCATGTAAACGAAAAATGCATTTCAAGACTCCACAAAACTGAAGTGCTTGGGTCATTCGACTTAGAATCTTATGATACATGCGAGCCATGTTTGCATGGAAAAATGACAGAGTCCTTTTAACAATAAAGGTGAAAGGACTAATGCCTTATTGGAACTAATACATACCGATGTATGTGGACCATTAAGTACACAAGCTAGAGGTGGTTTTAGCTACTTCGTGACATTCACAGATGACTTCAGTAGATATGGCTATGTCTATCTAATGAAGTACAAATCTGAAGTACAAGCCGAGAACAAAGTATTTGTTGCTCGCAAGGCTGTTTTCTTGAAAAAGGAGTTCCTTCTCAAGAAAGACAGTAGGAGTAAAGTAGAGGATGAGTTGGAAGTGGGATCAAGTTCACAACCAGTTATGGAATAAGAACCTATTACATAAGTACCTAGAAGGTCCGGTAGGGTACGTCAGGAGATTGAGAGATATGGATTTCTAATCATCGACAGTGACACTATTGAGTTAGTAGATCGTGAGGATCCTACTACCTACCGAGAAGCTATTGAGAGCTCAGACTCGAAAAATTGGCTTGAAGCCATGAAATCCGAGATGCAATCAATGTACGATAACCAGGTTTGGACCTTTGTTGATCCACCGGAAGGTGCTAAGGTAATTAAATGCAAGTGGCTATTCAAACTCAAAGCTGATAAGACCTACAAAGGTAGACTAGTAGCAAAAGGTTTTCGACAAACTCATGGTGTAGACTATGATGAAACCTTTTCGTCTGTAGTCATGCTCAAGTCCATTAGGATCTTGCTTGCCTACATATCATGATTATGAGATATGGCAAATGGATGTCAAAACTGCTTTCCTCAATGAAACTTTACTTGAGGATGTGTATATGACATAGCCTGAGGGTTTTGTCAATCCCAAGCATCCTAAGAAGGTTTGCAAGCTTTAAAATTTCATTCATGGATTAAAGCAAGCATCCTAAAGTTGGAATCTTCATTTTGATGAGGCAGTCAAAGAATTTGACTTCATCAAGAACGAAGATGAGCCTTGTGTGTACAAGAAAGTTAGTAGGAGCATAGTAGTATTTCTGGTCCTATATGTGGACGACAACCTTCTCATTCGGAATGACATTCCAACATTACAAAAGGTTAAGCAATGGTTGGGGAAATGTTTCTCAATGAAAAACTTAGGTGAAGCCGAGATAATACTTGGTTTTTGAATCTATAGAGATAGATCAAATTGGCTTTTGGGACTAAGTCAAGAAAAGTACATAGACAAAGTACTAAAGCATTTTAGTATGGGAGACTCAAAGAAAGGGTACATACCATTGGCTTTGGGAGTTCCTTTAACTAAAGAACAGTGCCCTAAAACTAAAGAAGAAAGGGACAACATGAGTAGAATCCCATATGCATTTGCTATTGGATCTATCATGTACGCTATGTTATGTACTAGGTTAGATATTGCTCATGCACTGAGTATAACTTGTAGGTTTCAGCAAGACCCTGGTGAAAAGCACTGTTCTACTGTAAAAGGGATTCTGAAGTACTTGCGAAGGACTAAGGATCACTTCTTGGTGTATGGTGGTCAATAAGAGCTCGTCATACAAGGTTATGCCGATGCTGCTTTTCAGACCAGCACTCAGGATTCTAGATCACAATTTGGATTTGTTTTTGTTTTAAATGATGGTGCTGTCAGCTGGAGAAGATCGAGGCAAGAGACCGTTGCCGACTCAACTACAGAATCTGAGTATATTGTAGGGAGTGAGGCTGCAAAAGAGGTTGTTTGGATTAAAAATTTTATTTATGGATTAGGAGTGGTCCCAAGCATCCTAGATCCATTAGAAATTTTTTGTGACATCAACGAGGCCACAATACTGCCAAGGAGCCCCGGTCACACCATAAATCCAAACACATACTCAGGAGGTACCACCTGATCAGAGAAATCATTGATTGTGGGGATGTCAAAGTTAGCAAGATAGCAAGTGAAGAAAATGTAACAGATCCTTTGACGAAACAGTTGCGTCCAAATATGCACGAAGCTCATTTGAGAGCATTCGGTCTTAGGGCTATGCCCAATTGGGACTAGTGCTAGTGGGAGATTATTAGTGTAAGCCCTAGCCCCAATACATTGTAATAAAACACTTTAGTGAATAAATGAGGCATTTGTTTTATCTATTGTATTCCTGTGCATATCAATTGATAGAATTGTCTAAGAATGTTGTTTCAGTTTAAGTTATCATGTGTGAGGCACATGGTTGTAAGACCTTGAAACAAATGAGACTTCATTCTAAATATCCCTAGTCAGTCATTGTTATGGGAATAACAAATGAATTAAGACTAGTATGCTCTCTCTGATAAGTTGAGTTCTATCTTACGGATCATAAGGACAAGAGTGTCAATCAGAGATCATAGATACATGTTTAGAACATGGTATCTGGATTAGATCCGTTCATGAGAAACACTACATGGTACAAGTCATAAGTGTTTCTCATATGCAAGTTTTGTATCGGAGTTCTTAGACCTAAAATCTCTATGAAACTCTTTATAAATTACTGTGTGCTTTGACATACACCTAACGTGCTCGTAACAGAGTGATAAGTACGGGTATGCTTCAGTATACATTGATTCATGTTAGAGAGCATGAGAGAAGTGAGGGGATTACCCCTCTCTACAAGAGAGAAAATATCATCGGCCACTTGATCAGTGAATTGAGAAGTATATGGCCATACCGAGATGAAATAATGAGTAATCATTATTTATCTGAGAGTTCAGTGTCACTGGAATATCAAGAAAGGAATTAATATATATAAGGATGACTAGTTCCATGCCTTATATTAATTCTGATATTTATGGGTAAGGGGACTATGCAAAATTGCATTAGGTCACTAAATGCCATATGCATTTTCATTTAATTTGGAATGCTATAATATCTTCCTAGAGAATATTTATAGCCTTTGTATTAATTCATTAATTCATTGCCAACATTAAATGGACCTATAGGATCGCACACAAAACATTGAGCTTAAAATATTTAAATATAGTATTGGGCATTAATTTGGGCTTTTAATTAAAGTCAAATTAATGTATATAATGGGTATTAAAATTGCTATTGGACCTTGCTCCATGAGAGAGAAAAATTCAGCCCACAAGGTTTAATTTCAATTAATTAATTATCTTGTATTAATTTAATTAATTGAGTATTAAAGCCTAAAATAATTTTAATCAAATTAAATCACTTGAATGGAGATTAAAGTGACCGAAATTTCTAGGTAAATATCAAGGAATTTTGGCACATGCATTAATTTTAATTAAGTGATTTATTAGATTAAAATGTCTTATGTTTTATTTCAAATTAATTTGAATTTTAAATTCAAAAGAGATTGAACTAATATATGTTACTTATTTTTAGGAAGTGATTGAGGTTGAATTAATTATCTTGAGATAGTAAAATTCAGATCAATCACTTGCCAAAAGAGAAGGACATATATTAGTAGAGAAAAATAAAACCCTAGTTTTTTTTAATGGATTTGGCGTTAAACATATCTTTCTCTCTCACATTTCTCTCTTGGCCGAAACACACAAGGGGAAGAATTCTTTCTTGCTTTTTTGGGCATTAATAGCACCTAAAAAAAGTACAAGATCAAATCTTGTAGCTTCAATCCATAGCCATTACACAATACTTAATTTGAGAGCTAGCAAATCTCGGTTTTAAGCTATCTTTGCAAGTGTGTGTGTGAGAATAGAGAGGAGTGGCGTAAAGGATGTTCCTTGCCATTGGTGATCAACATCTAAGGCGGATAAATTAATCCTAGTTGCTGGTCATCACCAAATTTAAGTTCTAAAAGGCATCTAAAGTTGTAAGTTTTAAAAACCCTAAAATTGCATGTTTCGATTCTTGTCATGGAGTTATTTGGCATGTATGATCGATTTATCATTTTTTCGCTGCATGATTACCGTGAACATATCATGTCATATTCCATCATTGGGTTCCTGTCCATATTTGTAGTATAATACGTAATTATTGTGAGTTAAACTCCTTTAAATCATTTTATCAATCCCTATTGATATTTATGATACATTATTATACAAGTCATGATTGTTCTCTAGCTAGGCATCATGACTACCCAAATATCAGGAAAGTCAAGTTGTTTGACTATACCCTTCAATAGAAATAGTTACCGTGCAATTACTCCTTTCACCACTCTTATCTCAATTAGATTCTGAGAATGGATTTCTGTCGACTCATATAAATCTAATTATGTTTGTTCTATTAATTTAACCATTGTTCCCAAAATGCCCTTCATGGATCTCTATCCATCTTGCCATATTACTCTGGCCAGAGATTCTCTGAACAAGGTAATTATAGAATCATGTGAGATAACTTCCCTTAATAAATCTGGGATGGTGAATCCATTGTCAATCACTCAACTATCTTTAAGTAGTTCATGATATACCCACCCTCCTAACTATGTTCACCTCCAATTTGAAGTAATCAGTTATAGAGTCAAAGTATACCACTTGCTACTTAAGATAACATTGGTGATCTCAAGTTTAAGGATACTTGAACAGCCGCTATGAAGAGATTCCTCACTGACATAAATTTAATATCCTTATGAGGATTCTCTTTGCAGGTCTCCAATAAACTTGTTCTTCTAATAAGCATCCACATGTTAGCTTTGATTATCTTCCATGATCATAGTTATGAGAACCACTACTTGAACCATTCAAGAAGCATAACATGTGTTATTCTGTCCAAATTAACAATGTCCTGTCTTGTTAATTCTATGACTAGGGATATTTAGATATTAACACATTTGCATGGAATAGACATCTCATATCATGAACACTTTCATGATTGCCTTTGCACTGTGTTTATAATATCTAGGACTTCATTTATTAATTTAAGATTTACAAACTCATGTATTTAAACATAGCATTGATAAATGAATGATGCCTTTTATTAAGAATATGAATTCATACATATGAAATACATCCCTTTTACATGGTCTCTAGGGCATACTCTCTAACAGTAATATGAAATTAAAATTTAAGTAAATAGCATGTTATTATAGAGAACATGTATTTAATAATATAATTGCTTGATAATATTGCCGAAATGTGCAAGTTCATATGCATAATTTTATATATTTTGAGTGCACATAAGGCTTAAAATGTATACTGATAACTTTTTTGTACTCAAACTTTTAATACAACACCGTAACTAGCCTACCTAAGTCTTATGACTTGGTAACAAAAATGGTGGATTCCCAAAGGAGTCAAGCTGATGATATCCTAAGATATCCAAACTCTAGACCCAAATAGGGCCAACTGTACTCTTGACTGATCAGGCAAACCCAAATGGGATTGTTTAACAACCCAAACAAGGTTATTAATGATCTAAATGGGATCAAATATACTTTAGACCCCAAATTAGCCAAATGATAGTAGCTGCAATTATTCCTATAGAAGCCTATCTATCCACAACTGAACTATATTCATAGGCTAAAACTATATTCAAATACATTTTAGATTATCAAGCTTAGTCTTTCACAACACAGCCTTACATTTATAGCTTTATGTGCAAGAATGTAAGAACTTAGTCATTTATAAGTACATATGAATGGATCGACATTCGTTTATGAACACATATCATGGTTGTTGTATAATTCACAAGACACTGTAAGAATATAACATTTAATCATATATAAGCCTCTCTAAAAAAGCAACATACCTTAAACTTATTCATATGCTTAATATAAGCGTATTGTGCATACAACCCGTATAAAGGCATGTATCTCATCCTTAATATTTAAAGTGATACTCATTAGCAAATTTTCTTCAATTTTTTATTCCAAATAGTATGCAAACTCATATGATTATTATGTCATTCCAAGACCTATAATACTATTTTAAACACATGTTGGATGTTTTTAATAACAATCATGCTTGCTCAAGAACTATAGTATTGTATTTAGCGGTATGCAATCACATAAACTATAAGTGTATAGAACTTTACATAAACACATCAAAAATTCACAAAAATGTACCTTTGCAATTCATCATGATTAGCTCCTATGCAACCTTAAACTTAACCATATCATCACATTCATTTTTTGAGTAAAAAACTAGGCTTATGTGATCATAATATTGTAATTGTTACATGAATTCCCAATATTAAGTATGCACATTCACATGCAAATACTTGAAAGTTCATAATATTATTACTATAGACTGTCATATAATAATACAAGAGTTAACATACAATATTTTCTATGGAAGGGTATAGTCAGAACCACTTGAGTTTTCTGACATGTGGGTAGTCATGATGCTTAGCTAGAGGCCGCTTATAACTTGTATAATAGGGTATCAAACATATCAATAAGGGATTGATATAATGATTTAAAGAAGTTTAAATCATATGAGTTTTTGAATAAAACTTTTAATTACATATTATACTGCCAATATGGATAACAACCCAATAGATCATACACGTACAGACTAAAGGATAAAATGGTAAAATGACAAGGATAATAATATTTTTTATTATTATGAAAGAAGAGAAATAAATAAGAGAATAATTAACTAAAGAGTTTAAATAATTATTCACAAGTAGAAATGTTCGCATAACTTTTTAGAAATGTTTTGAGAAATGGATCTAATGGAACTATTATATTTCATCATTAATTATTATTGGACTATAAATATTATAGGGTTGATATAATAATTAATAGGTCCATTAGAGAAATAATTAGAGGCCTAGGGATTTGGCTTTTGCGCAAAAGCCCACCAGAGGATGGGTTTCACGCAAATTCCATATAGAAGGCCTTAGAGGGCTAATTATTGGACCAAAATAAATTAAATATGTTTCATAAGTGTTAGGAAGCTTATATGTTTAATTTGGATGGATTTAGAATTAAGTTGGATGATTAAATCCAAGTGTATGCATAAAAGGCCTAGTTTGTAGGTTATGTGCATGGTCCTTTATGAAAGCACTTAAATTGTATATAATTGAGCCCAAATGAATTAATAATATTTCCTGAAACCCAATTAATATTTCTCCAGAAATTTTAAAGAGCCTAATTTCATTATGAAGTTGGATTTTTAACCTAACTATAAAAATCCAACATAAAGTGTTTTATGGTTAAGTGAGTTTCATAAGAAAAGAAATTCTCTCTTCTTCAAAAATCATAGCCGCCACTCTCTCCTTGCTAGCATCAAGGTGAATTTAGTCACCTTGCAATTCCAATATTTTTTGGTTCATTTGATCCTTTTATAGTGTGGATTATGATTGGAGGTGTTCAATCTTTGACAATGTGGTTTGCGACAACTCGGTGAGAAGGGAAAATAACTGTTTAACAAAAATCAAAGGTGATTTTTCTTATTCTCATTAATTTCTATATTGTATATTCATGGCAAGATCATATATATTGGTTAAAAATTTTAATTTTTGCTTATACATGTGATGTATGTAACCGATTAATTCCAACATTCCTATCCTACATCAAAACAATGCCAATACCTAGCCCAGAAGCATCACATTTAATTTTAAAAGCTTTATCAAAATCAAGCAAAATTAAAATAGGAGTAGTACATAGCTTTTCCTTAAGCATCCTAAAAACATTTTACTTACTCTCATTCCATTTAAAAGGCACATCCTTTTTAACTATTTCATTAAATGTAGTAGCTATTGTACTAAAATCATTCACAAACATAGGTAATAATTGTTGATAATAATATAAAATATTCATATATGATCAAACTTATGTACATGCTTGTTATATGAAATTATTCTCACATGTAAATACTCTAATGATAGAGAAGTTTTTTATTTGAACATGCACTTATACTATGAAATAAGAAATATTTTAGTGTGACTATATTCACAAGTGGTGCCTGAATGATAATATGTTAAAGTACATGATCACGATGATATATGCCCAAATATTGATACTTATACTGTTGTATGAATTTATGAATACATGCATATACACTAGAGATTAGGTATTTTTTTATGATCAAATACATGTAAAAATTGTATAATATAAGTACAACCATGATATATGAAATGTTAAAGCATGATAAATGAAATTTATATAAACAATATGTGTTTAAGAATATATGATGGTATTGTATAGTTAAATGAAACATGTCATATAACAAATATATGAACTATTATACTTATTATTTAGTTGAGATAACATATACATACACATATATATATGATTGAACAAAGTAATGAAAAATTTGGAAAATAAAGTAAAGAGACATATTTTCCTGCTTATAGAGTTCAATTGTGGATAGATAGGCGCCTATAGGAATGTTGAAGCTGCCACTGTTGACCCCGTTTGGGTCTAAAATACAGTTGATCCCATTTGGATCATGAACCATGAACTCATAAATTATGAATTTGATTTATTTAGAGACAGAAATGTAAGAAATATGTATAAACATGCCTTTTAACTATTGAATGGTCTTGTATGATTTTCTTATAATTACTCATTTAATTTGTATTATTAGGAAATGATACGCAATATCTTCTATGTAAAGGTAAATCACTTATGAACTTGTAAGTGGTGAACTTTATATGATTTAAATTTGAGATGGAAGTAAGATAATAATTCAACACATGAGTAATCTGATAAATAATCAAGAAAGATTGGTAAGTCAAGTGCTTAGACAAGAATAACATACATGAATCCAAAGTAATCTTGATGCGTAAGGCTTTAAGAGTTAAATGAATATTAATGAGAGTAAGAAAAATAAGCAGTCAAAATATTATTAGGCAATTTATAATGGCTTAAGGTTAACATGTATAATATAGTACCTAAAGTAAAAATATTGTTAAAACGTTTTAAATGATTGGTTTATGTGCTTAAGGATATAATTGTATGCATTTGCATTTTAATGACATTTATAAGAGTTCGTCTTCATGTTTTATATTCCCCACTAAGCTGTATAGCTTAGCATGGGTGTTTCATCCGTGTAGGTTTTTGAGGTGATATATGTTGCAGGATGGACAAATCAAGTCATCGAGAGAGATTATTATAGACTTTTATTTTAGGCTTTTTTTATATAGTAATGTTTTTGTGGTATTTGAGATAATGTATGTAAAGATGTTAATTAGTTGTTGTATTTTGTAAAGAGACTTTAATGTATATTATAATGTTTTAATAGTATAGCACTCTTACGTCTTAAGTTTGAATATATGTTCTCTGTATAGTTTGTTTATGTTTAAGTTATACTGTTAAACTTGCGTGATGAGAAAGGTAAAATGATATGTATAGGTTAAAGGATAAAAGAGCTACAAGTAGATTGAATTAAGCTATAATTCATGTAAAGCCATCATTATGTTGTATATGTCTTGGTCTCCAAATTGGAGAATCCTTATGTATGCACATATGTATGTAGATAGAGTGAGAATTTTTAGAGTAATAAAACCTATTGAGGTAAGGTATGGGGTTCACTTAAAAGCTGTTCTGGAGGGACTTGTTTATTGTAATGCTAATATGAATGTTTTTTTAAAAAGGTGTTTTGGTGCATATCGAGCACTGAATTAAAGAAGAGCAAGAGGCAACATAATAACCTAGAATTATATGTTATTTAATGTGTGACAAAGTTGGTACAAGGTATATAACCTATCAAAGTAAATGGTTTTACCCAATTTATTACACATTGATGTGTCTTTGTAATCGCATGAAAATAATATGATATGACCTAAGGACATTAAGAAGATAGTTGCAATGTTCCATATCTAAGATGAAAGAGACGGGATATTACATTTTTATTCTTAGTTATAAGACTATAGAAGTTTTGTTATGCTTTAAGTCATAATGGAAGATGGTGAATAGCTTTGATGTAAAGGAACATGCTTGACTGTTTGCTCCTACCTTTTTTCTTATTATGCTAATTTTATGCCCGCTAGTAGTGTGCTGACGTGTGGAAATGATGAATCTTGCATAAACTTACTTGGGTGTAAAATGTTATAAGATGCAAAGTATAAGTAAGGTGTTTGATGCATATATGATCACATTAGGGTTTATAACCTGTCATCCATGATCAAAAGACTATAAAAGTGAACTAAGGAGTTAAATAGGTACAAGTGTTGACCTTCGAAAGAAAATAACTTATTCATCTTAGTATATTGATCATAGATGCTTAAATGTTTTTCAAGTGATTATGTATTGATGTGAACAACCGTGATGTTGTATGGAAGCTACTCATAACATACAGCAATAAGGAACGTCATTAAGAACCATCAATGAGTTACACAAGTTCAATATCTTATCTTAATGTAACCATGTTATGTTAAGTAGTCTGACCAAGTATGTGAACATAAATGAATAGCAAAAGCATGTATTGCCATGATTCAAGTTGCATTTATATATGTATATATAGATATATTGACATGCATTTTACTTTATGAAGACTTTTAGTAGCAAGAACCATACTATCATATTTCCTTATGGAAATCATGCATAATGTTGATTATGACGAGATAAAGCAATGAAGGGTTATACTTTATTATTGTTTGCATAAATATACAACTACAACGAAATGCATGAATGAATGTTGATACAACTATGTGATCATATGACATTCTTCTATGAATTATGGCTTTAAGTGAATGTTGTAATCAACAAAGATGAATATATTGATGGAATATGACATGGTATGAATATCATGATAGCACAGCGGAAAAACAAAAATTTTATCATACATACCATACATATCCAAAGCTAGAAACGAAACATGCAATTTTAGGGTTGTAGAACTTACAACTTTTGATGCCTTTTAAATATTGAATTAGGTGATGGCCAGCAACTAAGATGACTTTGTACACCTTAGATCTCGATCACCAATTCCAAGGAACAGCCTTTTACGCCACTCCCTCTATTCTCACACACACAATTGCACCGACGGCTTAAAAATCGAGATTGCTAGCTCTCTTTTCGGTATTGTGTAAAGGCAATGGTTTGAAGCTACAAAATTTGATTTTTTACTTCTCTTAGGTTGCTATTACTACCCAAGATCACAAGAGAATGAGGAACTATCCTTTCTCCTTGTGAAAATTGGCTAAAAGAAATAAAATGAGAGAGAGATGAAGTTCACGCAAAACCTAGAAAATAATACTAGGGTTTCACGTTTTTCTCACTCCAAATATATATATCTTTTTTCCTTTAAGTGATAGATCTCAAATATACTACCTTAAGATAATTAATATTAGCTAAAGATAATTAATATTTGCATTTATCACTTAATTAAAATAAGTAATATTTATTGATAAAAACTCTTTTAAATTGTCCAAGATAAAAATAAAAGACATTTAATCAAATAATATTACTTAATTTAGGATAAAAGATAAGTCATTTAAATCTAATAAACCACTTAAATAAAACTATACATGTGCCGAAATTCCTTGTGATTTCTCTAGGAATTTCGGCCACATCATATTTAATTTAGATGATTTAATTAGATAAATATTTCTTTAGGCTTTAATACTCAATTAATTAAATTAATACATGACATTTAATTAATTGAAATTAAACCTTGTGGGCTGAATTTCTCTCTCTCATGGGCCAAGGTCCAATAGCAATCTAATAACCCATTACACACATTAATTTGACTTTAATTAAAAGCCCAAATTAATGTCCAATACTTAATTTAAATATTTTAAGCCCAATGCTTTGTGTGCGATCCTATAGGTCCATTTAATGTTGGCAATGAATTAATAAATTAATTCAAAGACTATATATATATTCTCTAGCAAGATATTATAGCATTCCAAATTAAATGAAAATGCATATGGCATTTAGTGACCTAATGCAATTTTGCATAGTCCCTTACCCATAAATATCAGAATTAATATAAGGCATGGAACTAGTCATCCTTATATATATTAATTCCTTTCTTGATATTCCAGTGACACTGAACTCTCAGATAAATAATGATTACTCATTATTTCATCTCGGTATGGCCATACACTTCTCAGTTCACTGATCAAGTGGCCGATGATATTTTCTCTCTTATTGAGAGGGGTAATCCCTTCACTTCTCTCATGCTCTCTAACATGAATTAATGCATACCCAATCATACCCGTACTTGTCACTCTTTTACGAGCACGTTAGGTGTATGTCAAAGTACACAGTAATTCATAAAGAGTTTCATAGAGATTTTAGGTCTAAGAACTCCAATACAAAACTTGCATATGAGAAACACTTATGACTTGTACCATGTAGTGTTCTCATGAGCGGACCGTATCCAGATACCATGTTCTTTAACATGTATCTATGATATCTGATTGACACTCTTGTCCTAATGGTCCGTAAGACAAAACTCATAATATCAGAGAGAGCATACTAGTCTTAATTCATTGTTATTCCCATAATAATGACTGACTAGGGATATTTAGAATGATGTCTCATTCGTTTCAAGGTCTTACAACCATGTGCCTCACACATGATAACTTAAACCGAAACAACACTCTTGGATAGTTTTATCAATTGATATGCACAGGAATACAAAAGATAAAACAAATGCCTCATTTTATCAATTCAAAGTGCTTTATTACAATGCATTGGGGCTAGGGCTTACACTAACATATATTGAATCAAAGATGTTCTTTAAATGGTTAAGCCTAGGGGTCTTAGTTCAATTATGGATTTAATAGGCACACCTATAGGGATATTGTCTTAGCTACCATAGTTGACCCCATTTGGGTCCATTATTTATCCCTTTAATGGAACCATGGCTCGGCCCTATTGGGTATATTGTTTGATATCTTTGGATATCCATTGTTTGATATCTTCGGATATCCATTATTTGATACCGTCAGGTATCCATTGCTCTCGTTATCCACCATTTGCACTAGTACTTAGTCTGGCTATTAAAGATTAAAGATTACGAAATGTGCTAGAAATAAAGAAATACATAGATCGATTTCTTGACTTTTATAATGTAAACATGATGAATGACTTATTATATTATTTCATCTTAAACTCTTTTTTGGCTATAAATTATTTCAATGAAATGAAATGTATGAAAACTATGCATGTGATAATTGGAATTTCTAGGGTAATCATGATATGTAAGGCCATTCTCTGTAATTTCATGCAAAGTTGTTTAGTCAATACATGTAAATGTTTACACATGAATGTGCATACTAATAGCTATAACATAAGTCAAGGACAGTGTATGACATAATATAATGTTATTTGACATTTAGTTGCCATGCTAAGATAGCATTATGGAATACATGATTATAAACAGGAATTGTGAATTATAAATGTATTCTATGCTAAAGATTATGTGATATAAGTGAAGTAATTATGCCTAACAGTATCTTTACAGATGTGACTTGACACATACACCCCTTATGCTTTGAATGAACATTGAATGCATAAATTATGTAACTAATGTGATTAAATGTTTATTATTGAAGTCTATACAACTGATAATAATAATGTCTAGATTTATTAATGAAAGGATTATGGGGTGCCTGAATTATGCTAGTTTATCTCTAAAGAGATTTGATTATAAAAGTAAATTGAAATGTCCTTAGGGACGAGATGAGTTCACTTAATGCATCTAGATTATTGTAGGAATAATACATTTTGTTTAGGTTGAAGACCCTTCCGGAATGTTCCCTGTGAAATGATTAATATTGCAGACTCATATGTTTTTCCTTAATTATGAAGGTGTTAATCAAGCTATGATATTTTTGTAAGAGTTTGTCTATACTATTTTCTTTCCCCACTAAGCTTTATAGCTTAGCATGGATTTGTTTATCCATATAGGTCTCGTTATAAGCTCCATTTTGCATTGATAGCTGTTATAGCTCAACCATTTTGAGGAGAAGATCTAGCAGGTTGCAATGGTCCTTGAGGTTTCCATTTTTTTTAAGGCCATTTATGTAATGTCTCCTTATTTTGGAGTTTGTTTTGGTTATATTATGGCATGTAATTTAAGGCTTTTACTATTATTATTATTATTATTATTATTATTATTATTATTATTATTATTATTATTATTATTATTATTATTATTACCTAATCTTTACTAGGGTTATGTTAGCATTGATGATTATGTATGTCTTTTTGATTAGGATGTTACAAAAATAGTATGAAGTCAATTAAGAACTTTCATACTTTATGAAACTTTAAATTCATCATTAAATTTTTCTTAACCTTTGTAATTAAACCTGCACTATTCTAAAGAAGTGGATAAATGAGGTTAATATAGAGGTCCTGAAGGACAATCAATGAACCTAAAAGGGTCAATATAAAGGTTATGAAGGAAAAACAATGAACCCAAAAGGGTCTAACAGAATATGGGACCCAAACGGGGTCAAATAGATAACTTGGACCAGTCAAGCAAACCCAAATGGGATCGGCTGTTAGAGAGTATACCCTAAAGCCCATGTAATAGGGATGTATTTCATATGTATGAATTCATATTCTTAATAAAAGGCATGATTCATTTGTTAATGCTATGTTTAAATGCATGAGTTGGTAAATCTTAAATTGATAAATGAAGTCCTTAATATTATAAACACAGTGCAAAGGCAATCATGAAAGTGTTCATTATATGAGATGTCTATTGCATGAAAATGTGTTAATATCTAAATATCCATAGTCACAAAATTAACAAGATAGGACATCGTTAATTCGGACAGACTAGCACATGTTATGCTTTTTGAATGGTTCAAGTAGTGGTTCTTATAATTGTGATTATTGAAGATAATCAAAGCTACCATGTGGATGCTTGTTAGAAGAAAAAGTTCATTGGAGACCAACAAAGAGAATCCTCATATAGATAATAAATCTATGTCAATGAGGAATCTCTTTATAGCGATTGTGAAAGTATCCTCAGACTTGAGATCACCAAGGTTATCTTAAGTATGAAGTGGTATACTTTGACTCAATAACAGATTAATTCCAACTGGGGGTGAACATAGTTAGGAGGTTGGGTATATCATGACCTACCTGAAGATAGTTGAGTGATTAACAAATGATTCACCATCCCAGATTTATTAAGGAAAGTTATCTCGCATGATTCTATAATTGCCTTGTTCAGAGAATCTCTTGCCAGAGTAATATGGCAAGATGGATAGGGATCCATGAAGGGCATTTTGGAAACAATGGTTAAATTAATAGAACATACATAATTAGATTTATATGATTTGACAAAAATCCATACTCAGAATCTAATTGAGATAAGAGTGATGAAAGGAGTAATTGCACGGTAACTGTTTCTATGGAAGGGTATAGTCAAACAACTTGACTTTCCTGACATTTGGGTAGTCATGATGCCTAGCTAGAGGCCAATCATGAGTTTTGTAATAGTGTATCATAAATATAAATAGGGATGGATAAAATGATTTAAAGAAGTTAAAATCATGTGAGTTTTGAATGGAACTCATAATTACATATTTTACTACCAATATGGACAGGAACCCAATAGGTCACACACATATAGAGAAAAGGATAAAATGGTAAAATGACAATAATAATAATATTTGATATTATTATGGGAATGGAGAAGTGAATAAGAGAATAATTCATTAAAGAATTTAATTAATTATGATCAAGTAAAATTGTTCCAACACTTTTTAGAAGTGTTCTGTAAAATAGACCTAATTAAAATATTGTATTTCGTAATTAACTATTATTGGACTATAAGTGTTATAGGGCTGATATAATAATTAATAGATCCATTGGAAAAAATAATGGAGGCCGAGAAAATTGAGTTTGGCACAGAAACCCTCCAGAGGAAGGGTTTCACGCCACCTTCTTATAAAAGGCCTTGGAGGCCTAATTATTGGACCAAAATAAATTAAATATATTTTATAATTATTATGGAGTCTACATATTTAATTTGGATGGATTTGAAATTCATTTGGGTGATTAAATCTAAGTGTATGCATGAAGGGCCTAGTTTATGAGTTTTGTGCATAGTCTTTTGTGAAAAGACTTAAATTTGATTTAATTGAGCCCAAATAAATTATTAATAATTTTAGAAGCCCATTTAATATTTCTCCAGCAATTTTAAAGCGCTCAATCCTATTATAAAGTTGGATTTTTTAACCTAACTATAAAAATCCAAGTAATAGGGATTTTAGCGTAAAGGTGAACAATTAAGAGAAAAAAATTTTCTCTCATTCTCTAACCCTAGCCGCCACTTCCCCCTTGCTAGCATTAAGGGATTTTTTCCAGCCTTGTATTCCTCCATTGTTGATTCATTCAATCCTTCTCTAGTATGGATTACTCATTGGAGGTGTTTAATTTTGGACACTGTGGTTTGCGACAACCCGGTGAGAAGGAAAATCAACTGTTCAACAAAAATCAAAGGTGATTTTTCTTATTCTCATTAATATGTATATTGTAAGTTCATGGTAAGATCAGATCTATTGGTTAAAATTTTAAATTCTACTTATGTAACCGATAATTCCTGACATGGTATCAGAGCCTCAATTTTGCCATGAATTTACAATTCTATATTTTTCTGCGGAATAGTTTTTATTTTTGAGTTATTTATTTCATGAACTTTAATATATCAGATTTGATTGTTTATGAATGAGAAATATTGATTTCTGGATTTATGTTATCAAATATATAAAATGAAAAATAAAAACGATTCTTTTGAGAAAAGAATCATTGTGAATGGCATGTAGGGTTTTATTTTTCAATAAAAGTTTTAAGGGATATTCTAAATTAAATTTTTATTGATCCACTCTAAAATTATTTTGATGATAATTTATGTGTTTAATATGTGATATCAATCCATAGGATAAAACAAAATTAAAATCGAACAAGTTTTGTATGAAAACTAGTTTAGTCGAAAAGTTCGATAACTTGGTATTCTTGATTTGTTCTTGGTGTGTTCTTGTTTAGAATTATTTTTAATCTTCTAAATCTGATATATCTAATATATTAATGTGTTTTTAATTAATTGTATTAACTAAAATGGGCCTTGAATTAATTGAATTAATTTTAATTCATTAAAACCACTTAATGGGCTTAATTATGTTTACGGACTTGATTTAAATTAGTGAATGACATGGTGGGCCCAAGGAGCTGATTTAAATTAAATATTATAGAGTTTAATTAAATTTATTAATGGGTTTTAAGGGCTGGAGTGTGCTTGGCTTATTCATAAAGGCCCAAATGGTCCAATAGACACAAAATTAGTTTATGTGTGAATACACTTTAGGGTTTTTTGTGTGGGTTTTGGGCTACCCTTGTTTTAAGCCCAAAATTAATTTTTTAATTAGTTAATATGATTAATTAATTAAATAATCAATTGATAATTAATTAATAATCAATTGGATTGATAATTAAGGTAATAACACATGCATGCAAAAAGGTTTCCTAAAATAAAAGTTTCCAAAATGGAAAAAAGTTTTCTAATTTGATCACATTATTAAAATAACTCAAAAGTAAGTTTCAAGAGTTGAAACAAAGTTATTAATCCATTATATGCTTTACTTTATTCATTATAAATGCGTATAAGGGTGTATGATTGGCATGATGGATAGTTTTGGATAAGGCCCAATGTGATTAAGCATAATGCATGTTTCGGCCTAACCCAGCCATTGTTTTTTATTTGTATTTCTTTTTAAGTTATAATATGTAATTAGATTACTTAGATTATAATTATAGATATAAATGGAGACCACTATCATGGAGCAAGATGGGCTGGATGGAGATCCTATAAGTTTGAAGATAATGTAATTATTTTTACTTGTTTGAATCATGCATATTACCTAGGTTTGACCTTTTGATTTCCCTTTTGGCTCGAAAAAATCAATGTAGTAAAGTCCATAACTATACCATATTTGTATGCTTATATTTGTGAGACAGATATAGGAAGTATACCAATGTATGCCAACCATGTATGATGAGACTTAATTATCTAAAATCCCTCAAACTAATACTAAGGTATATAAGCCTTCCATTAATTTGAGGAGAACCAGAATTCTTTATAATGTGGGTTGTTGAGCATAGTCAAGCTCACATTATATCGAATATGCTCGAATCTAATTAAATGGATCATCTTAGCTAGCCCATTAACTTATTGACCACAGTTAAGGCTAATGCTTCTAGAGGCAAGATTAGGGAATGCATATATGATATGCATGTATCAAGAGTTGATAACCTAATGATCCAATAGTTGTGTAGAGACACAATTGGTATAGAGATACCTACCTTTCAAAGGTATGGAGTTTGATTTGTTGACCACAGTCAAGGTCAAATTTCATGTCAAGGATTGGATATTGGCCTACTAAGAATACCATCGGGTTTTCTTGGATTAAATAGTGAGGGTTATTGATTAGCAATAAAATAGTGGGAGTAAATACATTAATTAAAGACCTAATTAATGTATACATATATATGAATATACTCTCATATGTTTTCTTTTTCACATCTAGGTCAACATCATGAGCACATCAAACATTAATATACGATCAATCTTAGATAACAAGCTAGTTGGCAGTAACTATTCTAACTGGATCAAGCAAGTGAGAATTGTTCTCAGAGCTAAAAAGATCCATTATGTCTTAGATAAAGATCTACCACCACCACTTCCATCAGATGATGCCATTGATGAGATCAAGGGCACTTATTGAAAATACATGGAGGATAGTGAAGCAGCAACATGTCTGATGCTGGGTGCTATGTCCTTAGAGCTTCAGAAGCAACATGAGATGATGGATGCTAGAACCATCATTTTGCATCTAGAGGAGCTTTATTCTTCTCTAGCTAGAACTGAGCAATATGTGATTGCTTGAGCTCTATTTAGTTGCAAAATGGTGGAAGGCACTTCGGCTGCTACTCACGCATTGAAGATGTATGGGTATATTGAGCATTTGAGTAGACTTGGCTATGTAATGGATAATGATCTATACGTAGATTTAATCTTGTACTCATTGGCTGCAAGTTATGCACCTTTCATGCTTAACTTCAACATGAACAAGATCCAAGTAACCATTCCTAAGTTAATCAACATACTCAAAATAGCTGATGGATCATTCAAAAAGGATTCAAAAAGTGTCATGGTTTTCACTTCTACTAAAGGCAAGAAGCAGAAGAAGAATAAGATGAATAAGGCACAGCCAAAGCATGGTGGGATTTCAAAGAAGAAGGTTTCCAAGAAAGATAATGCCAAAGGAACTTGCTTTCATTGTGAAAAAGATGGTAATTGGAAGTGTAACTGCAAGGCCTATCTAGATTCTCTCAAGGAGAAGAAGCAAGCTGATGCTTCTACTTTAGCTATTCATATGATTGAAATTAATACTTATTCTATTGCTTTAAAATAATCTTGGGTATTAGATACCAGATGTGGATCTCATTTGTGTAATGATCTACAGGGGCTTAAAAGCAATAGAAGAGTTGGAAAGGCAGAAATATGTCTACAGTCAGCTAGTGGACAAAACATCTCAACAACAGTTGTGGGGACATACCATTTGCCTCTTCCAAGTGGATTAATATTGGAGTTAAATAACTATTATTATGTTCCAGTATTATCCAAAAGTATTATTTCTTTCAGCTATTTATTGAATGATTATGACATTTCTTTAAAGGACAAGTGTTGTTACATTTTTAAGAACAATATGTTTTATGCAAAAGCTATCATTGAGAATGGTATATTTTTTCTTGATTTAATTAAAGAAGTGCATAATGTGGATACCAAAAGAATGAAACAAGATAATCTAAATACCTCATATTTAAGGCATTGTCGTTTAGGCCATATAAATGAGAAACGCATGACCAAATTACACAAGTTAGGTGATTTGAAATCATTTGATTATGAATCATTTGATACATATGAATCTTGTTTATTAGGAAAAATGACAAAAGCTGCCTTTGTTGGTAAAGGAGAATGAGCTAAAATGGTTTTAGACTTAATACATTCCGAAGTATGTGGTCTAATGACTACACATGCCAAAGGATGTTACTCCTACTTCATTACTTTCATAGATGATTATTCCAGGTTTGGATATATCTATCTAATGAAATATAAATTAGAAGCATTTGAAAATTTCAATGAATTCAGAAATGAAGTAGAGAAGCAACTTGCCAAGAGTATTAAAACACTTAGATTAGATCGAGGTGGAGAATACTTAAGCCAAGAATTTCAAGATTATCTTAGAGATAATGGGATTTATCTCAATGGAGTCCACCATATACACCACAACACAATGGTGTATCTGAGAGGAGAAATTGAACACTATTAGATATGGTTCAATCCATGATGAGCCGAACAGACTTGCCTAAGTCCTTTTAGGGATATGTACTAGAAACTGTTGTTTATGTGTTAAATAGAGTTCCTAGTAAATCGGTTGATGTTATTCCATATGAGATATGGAATAACAAGAAACCCACACTTTCTCATATGAAAGTATGGGGTTGCCTTCTTGTGTGAAAATGATAGTGTCAGACAAACTAGATATTAAGTCTGACAAATTTTTATTTGTGGGATATCCAAAAGAAACATTTGGATATTATTTCTACCATCCCTTAGAACAAAATGTGTTTGTTTCAAGGAATGTTGTCTTCTTTGAAAGAGAATTTCTCCTACGAGAGGACAGTGGGAGTAAAATTGAACTTGGCGAAGTTCAAGACCCGCAAATAAAAGAAGAACAACCGATTGAACTCGAGACTCAATTTCATAATGATGAGATTACAGTTGAACCTAATTATACACAAAATCCTATAAGATCTACTAGAATGCATTCTATCCTTGTGAGATATGGATTTCACATTGATTCAGATAGAGGCATAACTATAGTAGAGGACAATAAGCCTACAAGCTATCAAGAAGTTTTGAACAGTTCAGAATGTGATTTATGGCTTAAGGCTATGCAGTCTGAAATGGACTCCATGTATAAGAATAAAGTATGGACTTTAACTCAACCACCTGAAGGGATAAAATCCATAGGGTGCAAATGGGTCTTCAAAAATAAGATCGACATGGAAGGTAATATAGTTACCTATAAAGCTCGTTTAGTAGCAAAAGGCTATCATAAAAAAAAAAGGTATTGACTATGATGAAACCTTTTCTCCTGTAGCGATGGTTAAATCTATAAGAATACTTTTAGCCATTACAGCTCATTATGATTATGTGATTTGGCAAAAGGATGTGAAAACAACTTTCCGAAATGGAAATCTAATTGAGGATGTGTATATGACACAACTAGAAGGGTTCACATCAGGAAATGGCAAAAAGGTATGTAAGCTTCAAATATCCATTTATGGATTAAAGCAAGCCTCTAGGAGCTAGAACATACGATTTAATGAGACAATCAAAGAGTTTGGTTTCTCATAGAATGAAGATGAACCTTATATGTATAAAAGGGTCAGTGGGAGTGCAATTGTCTTCGTAGTTCTATATGTGGATGACATATCGATCATGAGAAATGACATTTCTCTTATCCAATCTGTTAAAATATGGTTATCCAAGCAATTCTCATTGAAAGACCTTGGAGAAGCATCCTATATTCTGGGAATAAGGATCTATAGAGATAGATCCAATAGGTTACTAGGTCTTTCTCAAAGTACATATATAGATAAAGTATTGAAGAAGTTCAATATGGATCTCTCTAAGAAAAGGGTTTATACCCATGGTGTATAGGAAACACCTTTCTAAGTTTATGTGTCTACAGACACTAGAGGATAGAGATAGCATGAATAGAAAACCATATGCATCTGTAATTGGTTCTATCATGTATACTATGTTATGTACATGTCCAGATGTAGTATTTGCTTTGAGTGTCACAAGTAGATTCCAATCCAATTTTGGAGAGGAACATTGGGCAGCTGTCAAGAATATCCTTAAGTACTTGAGAAGGACTAAGGATATATTATTGGTATATGGGGAGGGTAGTTTGGAAGTAAATAGGTATATAGATGCTATTTTCCAATCTGACAAAGAGGATTGTAAATCACAGTCTGGTTTTGTCTTCATAATGGAAGGAGGGGCAGTTAGTTGGAAGAGTTCCAAACAAGAAACAACTGCTGATTCCACGACAGAAGCTGAGTACATTGCTGCTTGGGAAGCAGTCAAAGAAGCAGTCTAGATCAAAAAGTTCATATCTAAACTAGGAGTGGTGCCTAGCATTGTTGATTTGATTCCTTTATATTGTGACAACAATGGAGCCATTGCACAAGCAAAGGAGCCATGGTTTCATCAGCGATCCAAGCATGCTCTCAGACGCTACCATATCATAAAGGAAATAGTAGCTAGAAATGATACGAAAATAGAATGGGTCACCACATATGATAATGTTGTGGATTCCCTCACTAAAGCACATTCCTAGGTTAAGCACAATCACCATATAAATAGCATGGGTTAATACATATGAGTGATTGGCGCTAGTCCAAGTGGGAGATTGTTAGAGAGTATGCCCTAGAGCCCATGTAATAGGGATTTATTTCGTATGTATGAATTCATATTCTTAATAAAAGGCATCATTCATTTATTAATGGTATGTTTAAATGCATAAGTTTGTAAATCTTAAATTGATAAATGAATTCCTTGATATTATAAACATAATGCAAAGGCAATCATGAAAGTGATCATGATATGACATATCTATTGCAAGCAAATGTGATGATATCTAAATATCCCTAGTCATAAAATTAACAAGATAGGACATTGTTAATTCGGACAACCTAGCACATGTTATGCTTCTTGAATGGTTCAAGCAGTGGTTCTCATAACTATGATTATGAAAGATAATCAAAGCTAACATATGGATGCTTGTTAGAAGAAAAATTTCATTAGAGACCTACAAAGAGAATCCTTACATGGATATTAAATCTATGTTAGTGAGGAATCTCTTTATAGAGGTTGTGCAAGTATCCTTAGACTTAAGATCACCAAGGTTATCTTAAGTAGCAAGTGTACTTTGACTCCATAACTTATTACTTCAACCTAGGGGTGAACATAGTTAGGAGGTTGGGTATATCATGACCTACCTGAAGATAGTTGAGTGATTAACAAAGGATTCACCATCTTAGATTTATTAGGGGAAGTTATCTCGCATGATTCTATAATTGCCTTGTTTAGAGAATCTCTGGCAATAGTATTATGCCAAGATTGATAAGGATCCATGAAGGGTATTTTGGGAATAATAGTTAAATTAACAAAACATACATAATTATATTTATATGAGATGAAAAAAATCCATACTCAGAATCTAATTGAGATAAGAGTGATGAAAGGAGTAATTGCATGGTAACTATTTCTATGGAAGGGTATAGTCAAACCACTTGACTTTCCTGACATTTGGGTAGTCATGATGCCTAGCTAGAGGCCATTTTGGAATTTAAATATTAGAATGGGTTTATGTTCACATACCTCTTTTAGTTCCAAATTTCCTAATATAGTAATCTCATCCCTTCTAAGCCATTTTGGAATTTAAATATTAGAATGGGCTCTATTTGCTTCAAATAGTATTTTATGTCGGTTAAAAGATAAGATAAAGTTTTGAATAATAAAATTACTATTGGAATACTATTCACTTAAATCTTCATTAAATCTCTTTTGTATGGTATAGGGTGTCTTATCCATTGTAAAACTACATTTAAAGGCTTATAATTTATTGCTAATATATGTGTACCTTTTTCTATTTCTACTGCATTCATAACATAAAATGCTAAACATGACCAAGGAGATTTAAAATCTCTTATTAATACTTTATCTTTTAAATCTTGTATTTCTTTTTGATAAAATTTTTCAAAATCTGGTGTCATTTTAATAGCTTGAGATTTTGTATTATGCCAAGATTGATAAGGATCCATGAAGGGTATTTTGGGAATAATAGTTAAATTAACAAAACATACATAATTATATTTATATGAGATGAAAAAAATCCATACTCAGAATCTAATTGAGATAAGAGTGATGAAAGGAGTAATTGCATGGTAACTATTTCTATGGAAGGGTATAGTCAAACCACTTGACTTTCCTGACATTTGGGTAGTCATGATGCCTAGCTAGAGGCCATTTTGGAATTTAAATATTAGAATGGGTTTATGTTCACATACCTCTTTTAGTTCCAAATTTCCTAATATAGTAATCTCATCCCTTCTAAGCCATTTTGGAATTTAAATATTAGAATGGGCTCTATTTGCTTCAAATAGTATTTTATGTCGGTTAAAAGATAAGATAAAGTTTTGAATAATAAAATTACTATTGGAATACTATTCACTTAAATCTTCATTAAATCTCTTTTGTATGGTATAGGGTGTCTTATCCATTGTAAAACTACATTTAAAGGCTTATAATTTATTGCTAATATATGTGTACCTTTTTCTATTTCTACTGCATTCATAACATAAAATGCTAAACATGACCAAGGAGATTTAAAATCTCTTATTAATACTTTATCTTTTAAATCTTGTATTTCTTTTTGATAAAATTTTTCAAAATCTGGTGTCATTTTAATAGCTTGAGATTTTGTTGGAAGTTTCTTTTCATCAAAGTCTTTTATATAAGGTAATGTTACCACATGTTTTCTATTCCAAAAAGTTTGAGGCATTAGTGCACAAATTTCTTTTGAGAATACCTTTTTAAATTCTTTAATTTTTTCTTTTATCTTTGGACTATCTAATTGTTCCGTTATTCTTTTTCCTTCAATTTCGTTTATGAGAAATTTAATTTATTTTTGTTTATTTTTTAACAAATTGATTTCTTTAATATTATTTCTTACATAACTAATATCTCTAAATACTATAGCAAATATAAATTCGAAAAGAATTTCTTTATCTTAATTCCATTATCTCCTACCTTAAAAGGATATAACATTGTAATAAAGGGTGTTCCTAATATAACTCTAGAATTTTTGTTTTTATCTTACACTAAATGAGTTTTAAAACAATATCCTTTATTACGAATTTTAACTTTTTATAATTTATAATTAATTATTAATTTTGATCCATTAGCAATACCTAATCTTTTAGAAGTTTTTTCATAATATTTAGTTGCGATTAAACCTTCTTGAATATAATTTTGATCTGCTCAAATATCTATTAAGGCTAAAGTAGTTAAATGAAAATCATCATTAACAACTATATCTAATTTTACATACCACTTTTGATAATTAACCTGAGATAAACACTACAAGAAAAAAGGCTTTTAAGGACGGGAAATACGATCCTTAAAAGTGCCAATCCGGTCCCTAAAACTTAATAAGGACGGAAAAAACCGGTCGCTATCCCATCCTTATAGGCTTCGCCGCTAATGATAATTAAGGACGAGATACATTTACCGGTCCTTAAAAGTTTTAAGGACCGGGTAAGAAACTGGTCCCTAAATAGTGTTAAGGACCGATTTTTCCGTCCTTAATAATGTAAGTCACGTGCTCTTTATAGTTAATAAGGACCAGATATATGGTCCACAAAAATATAATAATGACCGTAAATTTTTAAAGACCAGTCTTAAATTCGATCGTGTAAAATCGTTAGGGAACGAATAAAAACTGGTCCCAGTTAGTATTAAGGACCGGCTTTACCGTCCTTAATAATGTAAGTCACCCGGTCATTACAATAAATATGGACCAGAAATCCGGTCCTTAAAAATGTAATATTGACAGTAAATTTTTAAGGACCACACTAAAATCCTGTCGTTGAAATATACATAAGGAAAGGAAATGCCATCCTTAAAAGTAATAATCATAGGACCATATGATAGATTAAAGACCATAAAACTTTAATTAGAGACCATTATTTTTACCCTGTATTTTTAATTTAGTATCACAACTAGAGCATCTAAATTAAGATTGCTCAAAAGCATAGACAATTAATAATATAATACATTCATAGATAATTTGTAATTGATACGTATGTAGAATTATCATTCAAAAAATCAATGCATTGTTTATACAGCCCCTTTGCAAAAGAAAAATAATCTATAACAAAATAAGATAATGCTTCTCTATCTAGCCAAAAATCTAATGTTCTTTAGAATCTTCGTATTCAATTTTGTACTTCAATGTTATGTCCATACCAAAAACTACAAAATGTATAAGGAAACAAAAATGATTATGCCATAAAATATATAAATCTACTATAAATAATTAATTAAATCTACAAATATTTTGAGAACAAACCTTAGAAAAAGTATATGTCCTTTAAGTGTAAATATATACACTTCAAAAAGTCAGCATATGAACATCAAAAAAATATAATTCCACCAAGTGTAACTATCTACACTTCAAAAAGTCAGCATATATGAAAGGGGCTGCAAGATTGATGAACAAAAATTAGTTTTACTATAAATTAAAAGCAATGAGATTCACATATATAAAATGCAACCAAAATACAGCTCTAATAGCTACAAACAGAGCTAAATTGATAGTTCTAAAAACAACCTAAAAATGAAACCTATGCAACGGCCCAAGGAGATCTAAAGCAACTCTCAACAAATCAAAAAAGGCCAGCAAAATCTAGAGAGATGAGAACCAGATTAATTATGAACTTTGCAAACAATATGAAACTACCCAAACAAACAACCTAATATGCAGTTCCATGTAACTCTAGATATGAACTCTGAAGTATTGAGAATTTAAACAATCAAATTAAATACCATACATTAAATATACTTTCCTTGCTGCCTACATCTAAAATCAATAGATATTTATCAAACAAAACATCGTCAATGAATATATACATAATTCAAGCAAAAATTTAAATCAATATTGCCAAATTTCTATTAAAATTAGAAAAACACGTGTATTTTTATAAAAAACACTTTTTGCTTATGCCCCCAACAAATAATTACCAATAAAACACATTATTAAACAGCATACAAGTCTTCTAAAATTCCCTATCAACATGCAAAATCCCACACAAAAAATCGATAATAACAATATTTGAGGATTATATTTCTATTCGAGGATTATAACCAATAAAACACACATGTAAATATGCTTCTAGCAGTCTAGTCACTCCTTTAAAAGGGTGTTGATGGAGACTGGATGTTTCTTTGATTATGCCCTGTAGCTTTCCCAATAGTTCATCTAAACTATTATGCGATAAAAATTAATATTCTCAGTCAACTTTAATCAAATTGCTCATTTGGTTGACAGAGACATAGATAAAATAAAACAATAGGCTATTATTGTCAATTTTCTTAAAGGTTTTGATTATTTATGACACAGACAAAAAAATGGAAATAGAAGAATGCAGTGAATCTCAAAAAGGTTTCCTTTCTTCTCTGGATTTTTAAATTTCCTAAATTAATTGACCACATATCCTCCAAGGATTATGATTACCTTATTGCCTCACTGAATTAAACATGCCAAGTAGGCTATTCCAAACATCTCATTTAAAATCTATATAACTATTTTGGATAATTGTTTAGTAGGATTAAATTGTGGTAGTAATTTGTCTCATGTATAAATTTCATGCATTTGCAATTACAGAGTAAGGAAATGTCATATTCTAGTTAAGGAAAATACCACGATTAAAAATATGTGGATGTAAGATCAATGGTTATGAATTATAAGTCCAGCAGAACATGTAAGAATCAATTATGGACATAGCATAAATGATGATGAATGATGACTTCACTTGCATATCAATTGAGGACATATCAATCTGATACTCCCTGATGACTTGCATATTTCATCAATGTCAAAATGTTAATGATGTTTTGTCCATTTCTATCATAATTACACTAAAAATGTTATGCAAAATAGTTCTGCAAACTTTACATGAGATGTTTGGAACAAGTTATTAGGCCTATACAATTCAATAAAGCAATAAGGTCATTAGAATCCTTAGAGGACTTGTTGGCCACTCATTCTTTAGGAAATTTAGATCAGAAAAGAAATAAATGTTCCAGGATTCAGTCTCTTTATTTTTTTCCTACCTTTTGGCCTATTGTCTCAAAAAATAAAGGTAAATATTTTAAATTTCCACATACATATTTACCTCCTCTGAAATTTGCAGTTTCTAAATGAGTGCTCAAACTCAGGTTCCTTTGCCTCAAATGTTGCATTTAGTCACTTACAAGAAAAGCGAAGAGAATCAAACTTAAGAATGTATGATTTATATGTTGAAGACGAAACTAATATCACAACTTCATGCCAATTCCATAAACTAGCATTGAAATAACAAGAAATTATTTATTCGAATTACTCATCTTGAAAAGTCTCTCATGGGCATTGTTTACAAACATGAACCTATTCAATTAATAACAAGAAACCAAGCATCCTCTCAACAGTTTGGAGTTCTACCTGTGCAAGCATAATATTGCAGATTATAGCTGTATTCGCATTTCCACCTAGTGCAGGTTGCAAAGTTCACGTGAGCTTACTGTCTCTGTAAAGAACATGACCCCTGTAACAAATGTCAAAAACTAAAAGAATAAACATTGATAATTACAAAAAAATAAAAATCATAGCCCACAATTTGTTGACAGTTGTTAAAAAAGCAAGAAGTTCTGAAACAACTCTAGAACCTACCCTTGGCTTTCAGCACCTTCACTCAAATTTTTAATTACAGTTCCAAGTGTCATTAGGATTTTATTAATGTGGGAACCCTCTTTCAGTCAAACACCTTCTACACTAGTTTTTGCAGCACGTTCAGAACCAGCAAGGTCCACCAAATTCAAGAAAAAGGACAAAACATACCAAAATGAAGAAAATTAATGAAGACAGTTTCTCTTTAGAGAGAAGTGCAGAACAGGTAGAAGGGAAATTATCTTTACAACAATGTTGAATGTGAAATAAACTAAAAATTCATGAACCATGCAATACAAAAGGAAGGAATGGTGTAAAGATGATAGTTTCCCTAAGAACATACCAACACTGACACACGGACAGCATCACAGGATTTTCCAATATCCTCGTCCTCAGTTCATTCCCGACTCTTAATTATCTATTCGGCTAAAACATTAGGTAAATGGATATATAGAATAATATAACTGAAAAGACTAGGAGGAGTACAAAAATTATCATGTAGAAAATAGTGTGGGACTTGCTACTGTAAACATTCATATTTGTCTCTCCAATATGCCTATGAGCTGAAATTCTACAAAAGAAAAAACATATATATTAACCATTCAAGGGCTAGCAATATGAGAAAAACATCAAGCCATGAGACAAACAGGAGAAAAAGAGAGAGAGAAGAACAAAGGTAGTTCGTAACAACAATGCAGATTCACAGTTAGGATACTCAAGAAGATGCGAAGCAGGAACATTCAAAGTTCAAAAAAATAAAGTAAAAGATCTAGAAAGTATTCTGTATAAAGAAAAGAGAGAGAGAGAGAGAGAGAACACTTTCAGCATTTGACAAAATATACAATCGAGTTCTCACTCTTTTCTGTTGGAATTTAACGGTTACATGCATCACATACATGAGCGAAATTTTCAAATTTTTTAACCATTAGACCTGATCTTGCCATGAATACACAATATAACTATATGAGAATAAGAAAAATCACTTTGATTTTTGTTGAACAGTTGATTTTACTTCGCACGGGTTGTCGCAAACCACAGTGTCCAAAATCGAACACCTCCAATGAGTAATCCACACTAGAGAGGGGTAAATTGAACCAACAAATTGGTGTTCAACTAGGGCTGGCCGAAATTCCAAGAAGCTACCTTGGAATTGGCACAAAAGGGAGAGAGAGTAAAGAAAAGACTTTCCTTTTGTTTTAATCACTTAACCCTAATTCTCATTAGTTGGCCTTTTATAGTTAGGTTAAAATTCCAACTCCTTAATGAGATTGGGCTCTTTAAAATTGCTGGAGAATTATTAATTGGGCATCTGGAATTAATTATAATCATTTGGGCTTAATTAAATCCAATTTAAACCTTGTCATAAAGTTTATGAACAAAATCCACAAAGTAGGCCCTTTGTGCATCTAATTGAATTTAAATACCCAAATGGATTCCAAATCCAGTCAAATTAAATATGTAAGTTCCATAACACTTATGTAACATATATAAATTAATTTGGTCCAAGAAAAAACCCTCTAAGCCCTTCTGTATGGAGTTGGCGTGTGGCCCTCTTTTGGAGGGCTTCCTCCAACTTCTTCATTCCTTTGGCCCTTTATAATTTCTCCAATGGACCTATTAATTATTATATCAGTCCTATAACACTTATAGTAGTCTTATAACACTTATAAGATAATAATAATTAATCATAAAATACATTATTTCAATTAGGTTCAATTTTGCAGAACATTTCTCAAAAGTTTCGCGGACAATTTTATTTGATCATAATTAATTAAACTCTTTAATTAATTATTATCTTATTCACTTCTCTACCTTCATAATAATATCAAATATTATTATCCTTGTTATTTTACCATTTTACCCTTTTCTCTATATGTGTGTGACCTATTGGGTTCCTGTCCATATTGGCAGTATAATATGTAATTGTGAGTTCTATTCAAAACTCACATGATTTAAACTCCTTTAAATCATCTTATCAATCCCTATTGATACTTTTGATACATCATTATACAAGTCATGATTGGCCTCTAGCTAGGCATCATAACTACCCAAATGTCAGGAAAGTCATGTGGTTTGACTGTACCCTTCCATAGAAACAGTTATCGTGTAATTACTCCTTTCACACTCGTATCTCAATTAGATTCTGAGTATGGATTTCTGTCAACTCATATAAATCTAATTATCTATGTTCTATTAATTTAACCATTGTTCCTAAAATGCCCTCATGGATCTCCATCCATCTCGGCATATTACTCTGGCCAGAGATTCTCTGAACAAGGCAATTATAGAATCATGTGAGATAACTTCCCTTGTTAAATCTGGGATAGTGAATCCTTTGTCAATCACTCAACTATCTTCAAGTAGGTCATGATATACCCAATCTCCTAACTATGTTCACTCCCAGTTGGAAGTAATCAGTTATGGAGTCAAAGTATACACTTGCTACTTAAGATAACTTTGGTGATCTCAAGTCTAAGGATACTTGCACAACCGCTATAAAGAGATTCCTCACTGACATTGATTTAATATCCATGTGAGGATTCTCTATGCAGGTCTCCAATGAACTTGTTCTTCTAACAAGCATCCACATGTTAGCTTTGATTATCTTTCATAATCACAGTTATAAGAACCACTGCTTGAACCATTCAAGAAGCATAACATGTGCTAGTCTGTCCGAATTAACAATGTCCTATCTTGTTAATTCTATGACTAGGGATATTTAGATATTAAGACATTTGCATGCAATAGACATCTCACATCATGAACACCTTTCATGATTGCCTTTGCACTGTGTTTATAATATCTAGGACTTCATTTATTAATTTAAGATTTACAAACTCATGTATCCAAACATAGCATTAATAAATGAATGATGCCTTTTATTAAGAATATAAATTTCATACATATGAAAAACATCCCTATTACATGGGCTCTAGGGCATACTCTCTAACAATCTCCCACTTGCACTAGAGCCAATCACTCATATGTCTCAGACCCATGCTATTTATATGGTGATCATGCTTAATCTGGGAAAGTGCTTTAGTGAGGGGATCCGCCACATTGTCATATGTGGGAACCCTTTCTATTTTCACATTATTTCTAGCTACTATTTCCCTTATGAGATGGTAGCATCTGAGAACATGCTTGGATCGCTGATGAGACCGTGGTTCCTTTGCTTGCGCAATGGCTCCATTGTTGTCACAATATAAAGGAATCGGATCAACAATGCTAGGCACCACTCCTAGTTCAGTTATGAAATTTTTGATCTAGACTGCTTTTTTGGCTGCTTCTGAAGCAGCAATGTACTCAGCTTCCATCGTGGAATCAGCAGTTGTTTCTTGTTTGGAACTTTTCCAACTAACTGCTCCCCCATTATGAACACATAACCAGATTGTGATTTACAATCATCTTTGTCAGATTGGAAGCTGGCATCTGTATACCCATTTACTTCCAAACTGCCCTCTCCATATACCAAGAATATATCCTTAGTCCTTCTCAAGTACATAAGAATATTCTTGACAGCTGCCCAGTGTTCCTCTCCAAAATTAGATTGGAATCTGCTTGTGACACTCAATGCAAATGCTACATCTGGACGTGTACAAACATAGCATACATGATAGAACCAATTACAGATGCATATGGTATTCTATTCATGCTCTCTCTATCCTCCAGTGTCTGTGGACACATAGACTTAAAAAGGTGTTTCCCATGCACCATGGGTATAAACCCTTTCTTAGAGAGATCCATATTGAACCTCTTCAATACTTTATCTATATATGTACTCTGAGAATGACCTAGCAACCTATTGGATCTATCTCTATAGATCCTTATTCCCAGAATATAGGATGCTGCTCCAAGGTCTTTCATGGAGAATTGCTTGGATAACCATATTTTAACTGATTGGAGAAGAGAAATGTCATTTCCCATGATCAATATGTCATCTACATATAGAACTAGGAAGACAATTGCACTCCCACTGACCCTTTTATACACACAAGGTTCATCTTCATTCTGTGAGAAACCAAACTCTTTGATTGTCTCATTGAATCGTATGTTCCAGCTCCTAGAGGCTTGCTTCAATCCATAAATAGATCTTTGAAGCTTGCATACCTTTTCGCCATTTCCTGATGTGAATCCTTCTGGTTGTGTCATATACACATCCTCGGTAAGATTTCCATTAAGGAAAGCTGTCTTCACATCCATTTGCCAAATCTCATAATCATAATGAGCTGCAATGGCTAAAAGTATTCTTATAGACTTAAGCATCGCTACAGGAGAAAAAGTTTTGTCATAGTCAATACCTTCTTTTTGACGATAACCTTTTGCTACTAAGTGAGCTTTATAGGTAACTATATTACCTTCCATGTCAGTCTTCTTTTTGAAGACCCATTTGCACCCTATGGGTTTTATCCCTTCAGGTGGTTGAGTTAAAGTCCATACTTTGTTCTCATACATGGAGTCCATTTCAGACTGCATAGCCTTAAGCCATAAATCACGTTCTGAACTGTTCAAAACTTCTTGATAGCTTGTAGGCTCATTGTCCTCTACTACAGTTATGCCTCTATCCGAATCAATGTGAAATCCATATCTCACAGGGATAGAATGCATCCTAGTAGATCTTCTAGGATTTTGTGTATAATCAGGTTCAACTGTAATCTCATCATTATGAAATTCAGTTTCGGGTTCAATCAGTTGATCAACTTCTACTTGTGGGTCTTGAACTTCACCAAGTTCAATTTTACTCCCACTATCCTCTCGTAGGAGAAATTCTCTTTCCAATAAGACAGCATGCCTTGAAACAAACACCTTTTGTTCTAAGCGATGATAGAAATAATATCCAAACGTTTCTTTTGGATATCCCATAAATAAACATTTGTCAGACTTAACATCCAGTTTGTCTGACATTGTCCTCTTCACATAAGCAGGACAACCCCATACTTTCATATGAGAAAGCGTGGGTTTCTTGTTATTCCACATCTCATATGGAGTAACATCAACCGCTTTACTAGGAACTCTATTTAACACATAAACAGTAGTTTCTAGTGCATATCCCCAAAAGGACTTAGGCAAGTCCGCTCGGCTGATCATTGATCGAACCATATCTAATAGTGTTCGATTCCTCCTTTCAGATACACCATTGTGTTATGGTGTATATGGAGGAGTCCACTGAGATAAAATCCCATTATCTCTAAGATAATCCTGAAACTCTTGACTTAAGTATTCTCCACCTCGATCTGATCTAAGTGTTTTAATACTTTTGCCAAGTTGTTTCTCTACTTCATTTCTGAATTCTTTGAACTTTTCAAATACTTCAGACTTATATTTCATTAGATAGATGTATCCAAACCTGGAATAATCATCTATGAAAGTAATGAAGTAGGAGTAACCTCCTCTGGCATGTGTAGTCATTGGACCACATACATCTGAATGTATTAAGTCCAAAACCATTTTAGCTCGTTCTCCTTTACCAATAAAGGGAGCTTTTGTCATTTTTCCCAATAAACAAGATTCGCATGTATCAAATGATTCATAATCAAATGATCCCAAATCACCAGACTTGTGCAATTTGGTCATGCGTTTTTCATTTATGTGGCCTAAACGACAATGCCATAAGTATGAGGTATTTAGATTATCATGTTTCATTCTCTTGGTATCCACATTATGTACTTCTTTAATTAAATCAAGAACAAATATACCATTCTCAATGATAGCTTTTGCATAAAATATATTGTTCTTAAAAATGTAACAACATATGTCCTTTAAAGAAATATCATAATCGTTCATCAAACAACTGAAAGAAATAATACTTTTGGACAAAGCTGGAACATAATAACAATTATTTAATTCCAGTACTAATCCACTAGGAAGAGGCAAATAGTAAGTCCCCACAACTGTTGTAGAGATGTTCTGTCCAGTAGCTGACTGCAAACATATCTCTGCCTTTCCAACTCTTCTAAAGCTTCTAAGCCCCTGTAGATCATTACATAAATGAGATCCACATCCGGTATCTAATATCCAAGATTGTTTTGAAGCAATAGAATAAGTATTAATTTCAATCATATGAATACCTGAAGTAGAAGCATCAGCTTGCTTCTTCTCCTTGAGAGAATCTAGATAGGCCTTGCAGTTACGCTTCCAATGACCATCCTTTCCACAATGGAAGCAAGTTCCTTTGGGATTCTCTTTCTTGGCAACCTTCTTCTTGGAGATCCCACCATTCTTTGGCTGCGCCTTGGTTATCTTCTTCTTCTTCTGCTTCTTGCCTTTAGCAGAAGTGACAACCATGACACTTTTTGGATCCTTCTTAAATGATCCATCAGCTATCTTGAGCATATTGATTAACTCAGGAATGGATACTTGTATCTTGTTCATGTTGAAGTTAAGCACGAAAGGTGCATAACTTGGAGCGAACGAGTACAAGATTAAATCTATGTATAGATCATTATCCATAACATAGCCAAGTCTACTCAAATGCTCAATATACCCATACATCTTCAATGCATGAGTAGCAGCTGAAGTTCCTTCCACCATTTTGCAGCTAAATAGAGGTCGAGCAATCTCATATTGCTCATTTCTAGCCCAAGAAGAATAAAGCTCCTCTAGATGCAAAATGATTGTTCTAGCATCCATCATTTCATGTTGCTTCTGAAGCTCCGAGGATATAGCACCCAGCATCAGACATGCTGCTGTTTCACTATCCTCCATGTATTTTCGATAAATGCCTTTGATCTCATCAATGGCATCATCTGATGGAAGTGATGGTGGATCTTTATCCAAGACATAGTGGATATTTTCAGCTCTGAGAACAATTCTCACTTGCCTGATCCAGTCAGAATAGTTGTTGCCAACCAGCTTGTTATCCAAGATTGATCGTATATTAATGTTTGATGTGCTCATGATGATGACCTAGATGTGAAAAAGAAAAGATATAAGAGTATGTTCATATATATATGTATGCATTAATAAGGTCTTTAATTAATCCATTTACTCCCACTATTTTATTGCGAATTAATAGCCCTCACTATATAATCCGAGAAAACCCGATGGTTTTCTTAGTGGGCCAATATCCAATCCTTGATATGTAATTTGACCTTGACTGTGGTCAACAAGCCAAATTCCATACCCTTGAAAGGTAGGTATCTCGATACCAATTGTGTCTCCACACAACTATTGGATCATTAGGTTAACAACTCTTGATGCATGCATATCATATATGCATTCCCTAATCTTGCCTCTAGAACCATTAGCCTTGACTGTGGTCAACAAACTAATGGGCTAGCTAAGATGACCCATTTAATTAGATTTGAACATATTCGATATAATGTGAGCTTGACTGTGGTCAACAACCCACACTATAAAGAACTCTGGTTCTCCTCAAATTAATGGAAGGCTTATATACCTTAGTATTTGTTTGAGGGTTTTAGTTAATTAAGTCTCATCATACATGGTTGGCATACATTGGTATGCATCCTATATCTATCACATAAATATAAGCATACAAATATGGTATAGTTATGGACTTCACTACATTGATTTCCCCGAGCCAAGAGGGAAATCAAAAGGTCACACCTAGGTAGTATGCATGATTCAAACAAGAAAATAATTACATTATCTTCAACCTTGTTGGATCTCCATCCAGCCCATCTTGCTCCTTCATATTGGTCTCCATCTCTATTTCTAATTCTAATCTAAGTAATCTAATTACATATTACAATTTGAAATGAAATACAAACCAAAAACAAGTGGCCGGGACATGAAAGTCCTCATTGGGCCAAAACATGCATTATGCTCAATCACATTGGGCTTTGTCCATAACTAACCATCATGCTAATCATTCACCCTTATATGCCTCTCTAATGCATAAATAAATGGATTATTAACTTTGTTTCAACCTTTGAAACTATATTTTGAGTTATTTAATGATGTGATCAAATTAGGAAACTTTTTCCATTTTGGAAACTTTCATTTTAGGAAACCTTTTTGCATGCATGTGTTCTTGTCTTAATAATCAATCCAATTGATTATTAATTAATTATAAATTGATTATTTAATTAATTAATCATATTAAATAATTAAAAGAATCAACTTTGGGCTTAAAACAAATGTAGGCCGAAACCCACAGAAGAAAAACCCTAAGTGTGTTCACACACAAACCAGTTTTGTGTCTTTTGGACCATTTGGGCCTTTTGGAATGAGCCAAGCCCACTCCAGCCCTTAAAACCCATTAATAAACTTAATTAATGTTTATAATGTTTAATTTAAATCAGCTCCTTGGGCCCACCGAGTCATTCATTAATTTAAACCAAGTCCGTAAACATAATAAAGCCCATTAAGTGGTTTTAATAAATTAAAATTAATCAAATTAATTTAAGGCCCATTTTAATTAATCCAATTAATTAAAAACACTTTAATATATCATATATATCAGATTTAGAAGATCAAAAGTCGTTCTAACCAAGAAAACATCAAGAACACACGAAGAACACCAATTTATCGAACTTTTCGACTAAACTAGTTTTCATGCAAAACTTGTTCGATTTTAATTCCGTTCGATCCTACGGCTTAATATCACATATTAAACACATAAAATATCATCTAAATGATGTTTTAATTGATCCATAAGAAATTAAATTAGAACAGCCCCTTAAATCACCTAGGGTATCACGCCAAACCCTAATCACAATCATTCAAAATTTCGTTTTTGTTTCCACCAAATTTATTTGATCACACATACAACCAGAAATCAATATTTCTCATTCATGAACAATAAAATCTAATATTTTAAAGTTCATGAAATAAATAACTCAAAACAAAACTTATTCCGCAGAAAAATATAGAATTGTATATCCATGGCAAAACCGTGGCTCTGATACCATGTTGGAATTTAACGGTTACATGCATCACATACATGAGCGGAATTTTAAAATTTTTTAACCATTAGATCTTATCTTGCCATGAATACGCAATATAACTATATGAGAATAAGAAAAATCACCTTTGATTTTTGTTGAATAGTTGATTTTACTTCGCACCGGGTTGTCGCAAACCACAGTGTCCAAAATCGAACACCTCCAATGAGTAATCCACACTAGAGAGGGGTAAATTGAACCAACAAATTGGTGTTCAACTAGGGCTGGCTGAAATTCCAAGAAGCTAGCTTGGAGTTGGCGCAAAAAGGGAGAGAGAGTAAAGAAAAATACTTTCCTTTTGTTTTAATCACTTAACCCTAATTCTCATTAGTTGGCCTTTTATAGTTAGGTTAAAATTCCAACTCCTTAATGAGATTGGGCTCTTTAAAATTGCTGGAGAATTATTAATTGGGCCTCTGGAATTAATTATAATCATTTGGGCTTAATTAAATCCAATTTAAACCTTTTAATAAAAGTCTATGCACAAAATCCACAAATTAGGCCCTTTGTGCATCTAATTGAATTTAAGTACCCAAATGGATTCCAAATCCAACCAAATTAAATATGTAAGTTCCATAACACTTATGTAACATATATAAATTAATTTGGTCCAATAAAAAACCCTCTAAGCCCTTCTGTATGGAGTTGGCGTGTGGCCCTCTTTTGGAGGGCTTCCTCCAACTTCTTCATTCCTTTGGCCCTTTATAATTTCTCCAATGGACCTATTAATTATTATATCAGTCCTATAACACTTATAGTCATCTTATAACACTTATAAGATAATAATAATTAATCATAAAATACATTATTTCAATTAGGTCCAATTTTCCAGAACATTTCTCAAAAGTTTTGCGGACAATTTTATTTGATCATAATTAATTAAAATCTTTAATTAATTATTATCTTATTCACTTCTCTACCTTCATAATAATATCAAATATTATTATCCTTGTTATTTTACCATTTTACCCTTTTCTCTATATGTGTGTGACCTATTGGGTTCCTGTCCATGTTGGCAGTATAATATGTAATTGTGAGTTCTATTCAAAACTCACATGATTTAAACTCCTTTAAATCATCTTTGTTAGAGAGTATGCCTTAGAGCCCATGTAATAGGGATGTTTTTCATATGTATGAAATTTATATTCTTAATAAAAGGCATCATTCATTTATTAATGCTGTGTTTGAATATATGAGTTTGTAAATCTTAAATTAATAAATGAAGTCCTAGATATTATAAACACAGTGCAAAGGCAATCATGAAGGTGTTCATGATGTGAGATGTCTATCGCATGCAAATGTGTTAATATCTAAATATCCCTAGTCATAGAATTAACAAGATAGGACATTGTTAATTCAGACAGACTAGCACATGTTATGCTTCTTGAATGGTTCAAGCAATGGTTCTCATAATTGTGATTATGGATGATAATCAAAGCTAACATGTGGATGCTTGTTAGAGGAACAAGTTCATTGGAGACCTGCAAAGAGAATCCTCATATGGATATTAAATCAATGTCAGTGAGGAATCTCTTCATAGCGGTTGTGCAAGTATCCTTAGACTTGAGATCACCAAAGTTATCTTAAGTAGCAAGTGGTATACTTTGACTCCATAACTGATTACTTCAAACTGGGAGTGAACATAGTTAGGAGATTGGGTATATCATGACCTACTTGAAGATAGTTGAGTGATTGACAACGGATTCACCATCCCAGATTTAACAAGGGAAGTTATCTCGCATGATTCTATAAATTGCCTTGTTCAGAGAATCTCTGGCCAGAGTAATATGCCGAGATGGATGGAGATCCATGAAGGGCATTTTCGGAACAATGGTTAAATTAATAGAACATACATAATTAGATTTATATGAGTTGACAGAAATCCATACTCAGAATCTAATTGAGATAAGAGTAGTGAAAGGAGTAATTGCACGGTAACTATTTCTATGGAAGGGTACAGTCAAACCACATGACTTTCCTGTCATTTGGGTAGTCATAATGCCTAGCTAGAGGCCAATCATGACTTGTATAATGATGTATCAAAATATCAATAGAGATTGATAAAATGATTTAAAGGAGTTTAAATCATGTGCGTTTTGAATAGAACTCACAATTACATATTATACTGCCAACATGGACAGGAACCCAATAGGTCACACATATAGAGAAAAGGGTAAAATGGTAAAATGACAAGGATAATAATATTTGATATTATTATAAAGGTGGAGAGGAGAATATGATAATAATTAATTAAAGAGTTTAATTAATTATGATCAAATAAAATTATCCGCGGAACTTTTGAGAAATGTTCTGTAAATTGGACCTAAATGAAATAATGTATTTCATGATTAATTATTATTGTCTTATAAGTGTTATAAGACTACTATAAGTGTTATAGGACTGATATAATAATTAATAGGACCATTGGAGAAATTATAAAGGGCCAAAGGAATGAAGAAGTTGGAAAAAGCCCTCCAGAAGAGGGCTACACGCCAACTCCATACAGAAGGGCTTAGAGGGCTTTTTCTTGGACCAAATTAATTTATATATGTTACATAAGTGTTATGGAACTCACATATTTAATTTGGTTGGATTTGGAATCCATTTGGGTATTTAAATCCAATTAGATGCACAAAGGGCCTAGTTTGTGGATTTTGTGCATGGTCTTTTATGAAAAGATTTAATTTGGATTTAATTAAGCCCAAATAATTATAATTAATTCCAGAATCCCAATTAATAATTCTCCAGTCAGCTACTGGACAGAACATCTCTACAACAGTTGTGGGGACTTACTATTTGCCTCTTCCTAGTGGATTAGTACTGGAATTAAATAATTGTTATTATGTTCCAGCCTTATCCAAAAGTGTTATTTCTTTTAGTCGTTTGATGAACGATTATGATATTTCTTTAAAGGACAAATGTTGTTACATTTTTAAGAACAATATATTTTATGCAAAAGCTATCATTGAGAATGGTATATTTGTTCTTGATTTAATTAAAGAAGTACATAATGTGGATACCAAGAGAATGAAACATGATAATCTAAATACCTCATACTTATGGCATTGTCGTTTAGGCCACATAAATGAAAAACGCATGACCAAATTGCACAAGTCTGGTGATTTGGGATCATTTGATTATGAATCAATTGATACATGCGAATCTTGTTTATTGGGAAAAATGACAAAAGCTCCCTTTATTGGTAAAGGAGAACGAGCTAAAATGGTTTTGGACTTAATACATTCAGATGTATGTGGTCCAATGACTACACATGCCAGAGGAGGTTACTCCTACTTCATTACTTTCATAGACGATTATTCCAGGTTTGGATACATCTATCTAATGAAATATAAGTCTGAAGCATTTGAAAAGTTCAAAGAATTCAGAAATGAAGTAGAGAAACAACTTGGCAAAAGTATTAAAACACTTAGATCAGATCGAGGTGGAGAATACTTAAGTCAAGAGTTTCAGGATTATCTTAGAGATAATGGGATTTTATCTCAATGGACTCCTCCATATACACCACAACACAATGGTGTATCCGAAAGGAGGAATCGAACACTATTAGATATGGTTCGATCAATGATGAGCCGAGCGGACTTGCCTAAGTCCTTTTGGGGATATGCACTAGAAACTGCTGTTTATGTGTTAAATAGAGTTCCTAGTAAATCGGTTGATGTTACTCCATATGAGATGTGGAATAACAAGAAACCCACGCTTTCTCATAAGAAAGTATGGGGTTGTCCTGCTTATGTGAAGAGGACAATGTCAGACAAACTGGATGTTAAGTCTGACAAATGTTTATTTGTGGGATATCCAAAAGAAACGTTTGGATATTATTTCTATCATCCCTTAGAACAAAAGGTGTTTGTTTCAAGGCATGCTGTCTTCTTGGAAAGAGAATTTCTCCTACGAGAGGACAGTGGGAGTAAAATTGAGCTTGGTGAAGTTCAAGACCCACAAATAGAAGATGATCAATCGATTGAACCCGAAACTGAATTTCATAATGATGAAATCACAGTTGAACCTGATTATACACAAAATCCTAGAAGATCTACTAGGATGCGTTCTATCCTTGTGAGATATGGATTTCACATTGATTCGGATAGAGGCATAACTGTAGTAGAGGACAATGAGCCTACAAGCTATCAAGAAGTTTTGAACAGTTCAGAACGTGATTTATGGCTTAAGGCTATGCAGTCCGAAATGGACTCCATGTATGAGAATAAAGTATGGACTTTAACTCAACCACCTGAAGGGATAAAACCCATAGGGTGCAAATGGGTCTTCAAAAAGAAGACTGACATTGAAGGTAATATAGTTACCTATAAAGCTCGCTTAGTAGCAAAAGGTTATCGTCAAAAAGAAGGTATTGACTATGACGAAACTTTTTCTCCTGTAGCGATGCTTAAGTCTATAAGAATACTTTTAGCCATTGCAGCTCATTATGATTATGAGATTTGGCAGATGGATGTGAAGACAACTTTCCTTAATGGAAATCTTACCGAGGATGTGTATATGACACAACCAGAAGGATTCACATCAGGAAATGGCGAAAAGGTATGCAAGCTTCAAAGATCCATTTATGGATTGAAGCAAGCCTCTAGGAGTTGGAACATACGATTCAATGAGACAATCAAAGAGTTTGGTTTCTCACAAAATAAAGATGAACCTTGTGTGTATAAAAGGGTCAGTGGGAGTGCAATTGTCTTCCTAGTTCTATATGTAGATGACATATTGATCATGGGAAATGACATTTCTCTTCTCCAATCTATTAAAATATGGTTATCCAAGCAATTCTCCATGAAAGACCTTGGAGAAGCATCCTATATTCTGGGAATAAAGATCTATATGGATAGATCCAATAGGTTGCTAGGTCTTTCTCAGAGTACATATATAGATAAAGTATTGAAGAGGTTCAATATGGATCTCTCTAAGAAAGGGTTTATACCCATGGTGTATGGGAAACACCTTTCTAAGTCTATGTGTCCACAGACACTGGAGGATAGAGAGAGCATGAATAGAATACCATATGCATCTGCAATTGGTTCTATCATGTATGCTATGTTATGTACACGTCCAGATGTAGCATTTGCTTTGAGTGTCACAAGCAGATTCCAATCTAATTTTGGAGAGGAACATTGGGCAGCTGTCAAGAATATTCTTAAGTACTTGAGAAGGACTAAGGATATATTCTTGGTATTTGGAGAGGGCAGTTTGGAAGTAAACGGGTATACAGATGCCAGCTTCCAATCTGACAAAGATGATTGTAAATCACAATCTGGTTATGTGTTCATAATGGGAGGAGGAGCAGTTAGTTGGAAAAGTTCCAAACAAGAAACAACTGCTGATTCCACGACGGAAGCTGAGTACATTGCTGCTTCAGAAGCAGTCTGGATCAAAAAGTTCATAACCGAACTAGGAGTGGTGCCTAGCATTGTTGATTCGATTCCTTTATATTGTGACAACAATGGAGCCATTGTGCAAGCAAAGGAACCACGGTCTCATCAGCGATCCAAACATGTTCTCAGACGCTACCATCTCATAAGGGAAATAGTAGCTAGAAATGATGTGAAAATAGAAAGGGTTCCCACAGATGACAATGTGGCGGATCCCCTCACTAAAGCACTTTTCCAGATAAAGCATGATCACCATATAAATAGCATGGGTCTGAGACATATGAGTGATTGGCTCTAGTGCAAGTGGGAGATTGTTAGAGAGTATGCCCTAGAGCCCATGTAATAGGGATGTTTTTCATATGTATGAAATTTATATTCTTAATAAAAGGCATCATTCATTTATTAATGTTGTGTTTGAATACATGAGTTTGTAAATCTTAAATTAATAAATGAAGTCCTAGATATTATAAACACAGTGCAAAGGAAATCATGAAGGTGTTCATGATGTGAGATGTCTATCGCATGCAAATGTGTTAATATCTAAATATCCCTAGTCATAGAATTAACAAGATAGGACATTGTTAATTCGGACAGACTAGCACATGTTATGCTTCTTGAATGGTTCAAGCAATGGTTCTCATAATTGTGATTATGGATGATAATCAAAGCTAACATATGGATGCTTGTTAGAGGAACAAGTTCATTGGAGACCTGCAAAGAGAATCCTCATATGGATATTAAATCTATGTCAGTGAGGAATCTCTTCATAGCGGTTGTGCACGTATCCTTAGACTTGAGATCACCAAAGTTATCTTAAGTAGCAAGTGGTATACTTTGACTCCATAACTGATTACTTCCAACTGGGAGTGAACATAGTTAGAAGATTGGGTATATCATGACCTACTTGAAGATAGTTGAGTGATTGACAAAGGATTCACCATCCCAGATTTAACAAGGAAAGTTATCTCGCATGATTCTATAATTGCCTTGTTTAGAGAATCTCTGGCCAGAGTAATATGCCGAGATGGATGGAGATCCATGAAGGGCATTTTAGGAACAATGGTTAAATTAATAGAACATACATAATTAGATTTATATGAGTTGACAGAAATCCATACTCAGAATCTAATTGAGATAAGAGTGGTGAAAGGAGTAATTGCACGGTAACTGTTTCTATGGAAGGGTACAGTCAAACTACATGACTTTCCTGTCATTTGGGTAGTCATGATGCCTAGCTAGAGGCCAATCATGACTTGTATAATGATGTATCAAAATATCAATAGAGATTGATAAAATGATTTAAAGGAGTTTAAATCATGTGAGTTTTGAATAGAACTCACAATTACATATTATACTGCCAACATGGACAGGAACCCAATAGGTCACACACATATAGAGAAAAGGGTAAAATGGTAAAATGACAATGATAATAATATTTGATATTATTATAAAGGTAGAGAGGAGAATATGATAATAATTAATTAAAGAGTTTAATTAATTATGATCAAATAAAATTATCCGCGGAACTTTTGAGAAATGTTCTGTAAATTGGACCTAAATGAAATAATGTATTTCATGATTAATTATTATTATCTTATAAGTGTTATAAGACTACTATAAGTGTTATAGGACTGATATAATAATTAATAGGACCATTGGAGAAATTATAAAGGGCCAAAGGAATGAAGAAGTTGGAGGAAGCCATCCAAAAGAGGGCTACACGCCAACTCCATACAGAAGGGTTAGAGGGATTTTTCTTGGACCAAATTAATTTATATATGTTACATAAGTGTTATGGAACTCACATATTTAATTTCGTTGGATTTGGAATCCATTTGGGTATTTAAATCCAATTAGATGCACAAAGGGCCTAGTTTGTGGATTTTGTGCATGGTCTTTTATGAAAAGATTTAATTTGGATTTAATTAAGCCCAAATGATTATAATTAATTCTAGAAGCCTAATTAATAATTCTCCAGCAATTTTAAAGAGCCCAATCTCATTAAGGAGTTGGAATTTTAACCTAACTATAAAAGGCCAACTAATGAGAATTAGGGTTAAGTGATTAAAACAAAAGGAAAGTCTTTTCTCTTAATCTCTCTCCCTTTTTGCGCCACTTCCATTGCTAGCCTCTTGGATTTCGGCCAGCCCTAGTTGAACACCAATTTGTTGGTTCAATTTACCCCTCTCTAGTGTGGATTACTCATTGGAGGTGTTCGATTTTGGATACTGTGGTTTGCGACAACCCGGTGCGAAGTAAAATCAACTGTTCAACAAAAATCAAAGGTGATTTTTCTTATTCTCATATAGTTATATTGTGTATTCATGGCAAGATCAGATCTTATGGTTAAAAATTTTTAAAATTCCGCTCATGTATGTGATGCATGTAAACATCAAATTCCAACAATCTTATCAATCCCTATTGATACTTTTGATACATCATTATACAAGTCATGATTGGCCTCTAGCTAGGCATCATGACTACCCAAATGTCAGGAAAGTCATGTGGTTTGACTGTACCCTTCCATAGAAACAGTTATCGTGCAATTACTCCTTTCACCACTCTTATCTCAATTAGATTCTGAGTACGGATTTCTGTTAACTCATATAAATCTAATTATGTATGTTCTATTAATTTAACCATTGTTCCTAAAATGCCCTTCATGGATCTCCATCCATCTCGGCATATTACTCTGGCCAGAGATTCTCTGAACAAGGCAATTATAGAATCATGTGAGATAACTTCCCTTGTTAAATCTGGGATGGTGAATCCTTTGTCAATCACTCAACTATCTTCAAGTAGGTCATGATATACCCAATCTCCTAACTATGTTCACTCCCAGTTGGAAGTAATCAGTTATGGAGTCAAAGTATACCACTTGCTACTTAAGATAACTTTGGTGATCTCAAGTCTAAGGATACTTGCACAACCGCTATGAAGAGATTCGTCACTGATATAGATTTAATATCCATGTGAGGATTCTCTATGCAGGTCTCCAATGAACTTGTTCTTCTAACAAGCATCCACATGTTAACTTTGATTATCTTTCATAATCACAGTTATGAAAACCACTGCTTGAACCATTCAAGAAGCATAACATGTGCTAGTTTGTCCGAATTAACAATGTCCTATCTTGTTAATTCTATGACTAGGGATATTTAGATATTAAGACATTTGCATGCAATAGACATCTCACATCATGAACACCTTTTATGATTGCCTTTGCACTGTGTTTATAATATCTAGGACTTCATTTATTAATTTAAGATTTACAAACTCATGTATCCAAACATAGCATTAATAAATGAATGATGCCTTTTATTAAGAATATAAATTTCATACATATGAAAAACATCCCTATTACATGGGCTTTAGGGCATACTCTCTAATATTTTCAAATAAATTTTCCAAGACACCTAATAAACTTTTAGTCTAAAAATTTTTCAAATACAGCAACTACCAAAGGCTTGATCATCAAAAAGTATATAGGGATGAAAGTACATTTAAATGGCTAAAATATAGTAAATGTGAAAATTCTATGACCAAATGGTTCATTTCAAAAAATAGCAAGAACCCAAGATCATATTTTACTAAACATCTGGTTTAACTTATCTTTATCTTTTGGAAGAGTTTAGTATGGCATGTGTTAGATGTCAATATTCCAATGAAACTGTGGAAGCTTGCATTAGGAAGCCAGATGCGCATTATTTTCAATGCATAAGAAGTATAAAAACTCACAAAGAGGAAAATGTGCAAATTAATTACATTCTCCAAACTGCATCAGATCAAGAACTTGCTGAGGAGACGCAACTATTTCTTCTCGTAAACCAGCAACATAAATTCCCCGCAGCATATGGGAAGCAAAATAAGTTTTTTTGAAAGATAGAATATACCTCATGCAAATTATGCCATGTAGGTATTTTTATTACCTCTAGACTTTCATGAATCTGAAGCTTTCGATGCTCAGGAGACAATAAATCATTGATGTCCTCATTATAGATCTCCATATATGACATTCGCAGAAGAAACTCTCTATCAACATCCTAACAAGCACAGAAATGCCAATCAATAATCACAATGTAAGGATTCTATAAAAGTTCAGATTTCTAAATCTGTAGTGGTACAATTACAGGAAAACCTAGTATAACTGGATACTCCATATAACTCCATGACACAAAAGAATGTCCTACTCAGTTATCTAATCAGTACCTTGATTCTTAAGCCTCTACAAAGTCCAGATAAAAATGGACAAAATCAAAATGCAGAAAATTCATACCAAGTTAGAGTAGATAAAATTAAACAATGATTGCAACTTTTTTCATTATTTCTTTGCAGTCGCTTGTCTCCTTTCTAGTTAAATTCAAAATTATGTCATCATTAATGAAAAGCAAGAATAATAAAGGTTAATCAACTTTGGATAGAAATAACAATGCAATACTATTTGTTAGTAAATAATGTGAATGAAGACTTAAATGGAATTAGGCATCCACTAAGTTTATATTAATCATATGCTATGCATATTCTTTTATACTTATTTTAAAAAGTATTTTCCTTTAAGTGCTTACTTCCTTTGTAGTGTTTCTTTTGTTAGGTTTAGGAGGCTCAAAAAAGACAAAGGATAACAGTAGACTATCACCTCACACCAATAGCTCAAGATAAAACCAGAATTTTATGAAGTTATAAAGCAAATGACTGCAAATAAGGCAAATAATAGGCTATGCCACACCTTAAGAGATTAATCAATAAATATTACCATATGTTAATTCCAAATAATGTTGAAAACAAGATTCAGATTGTCTTCAACTAACTAAAGTAGAAACATGTTTTGACCATGCCTCAATTGTTCCAATATCTTCCTGACAGCAATAATGCAACAGCTAATACAATACGATTTAGCTTAATATACCAAGAAGTACTACAAAATTTGTACAATATTGTGGATCACTTGAGAATTTGAGAGAGAAAGTTTATAGTAAAATTAATATATAATAATAAGAAGGGCCTTGCTTAAATTAGATATAAGATGCCAGGAGAAAAAATATCTTTCTCTACTATGGATGGGTGGACAATGCTTACATCGACATGATCAAATAAATTCAGGTATCAATCCAATGATAAAATGCCAAAAAAGAAAAGAGGTTGTATTTTCACATGCAGGGCAGTTTACCATTGGACTGAAGAATAGTCAGTGTGAGTTCTGGTACCTATTGTATTATGTCAAACAAATCATGTACTGCCAGATGGATGACCCCAGGTTCAGTGGCTGAGCCCCACATAGTATGTGTCTTCCCACTGTTTGTTTGCCCGTAAGCAAATACAGTGCCTATATTGAAAACAAAAAATAGAAATGAAAAAATGTAACCATTTAAACAGAAAGAAAGAACGAATGTAGAACTTTTGTCAACCAAATACACAGACATAATGAATATTCTTTTTTTATTATGTTCAAACAGAGCTTCTGTTAATCACCAAAAACAGAAGAAAAATTCTTTACAAGAAAGAAATTATAATGAATATTCTTTTTGCAGCAAGAATTGCATATAATAAAATACCATTAAAGCCATGGAATATAGTGCATTTAACACCAAATAGACTTTATAATAACCACCACCAAAATAAAATGCGTAAAAAAAAAGTGAAATCCAAATGCTTTTCCAAGTAAGAAACAATTGAAGGCTTATTATCTCAGCTAAGGCCATCTAATTTCCCAAAAGACATGACAAAAAAAGCCAAAATCATGTGTTTGTTTTCCCTCAATTATTATCCTAGAAACCAAAATTCTATAATTCCCATGAATAAAACCTAGATCTGATAATAAATTTAGAAAACATACCCCGCGTAATCAATTTCCATCCGAGTCAATCAACCAAATAAAACCTGAATCATATTATAAATGTTAGTAATGTAAAATATAAAGCACTATAAATAGATGTAGTGTACTGCTTTTATGATAAGGCCTAAGCATTCAAATAAAAGTGAGCTTGTTAATGGAAAATTACTATATAGGTGACCAGCCAAATATTCCATTGTAAGAAAAAGCTAGACAATAAGATGTTATCATTCACATAACTTACAGTACAATATTTGCATCAGAAAAAAATAAATGAACAGAAAAACAAATTAGTAGAAGGGTTTTTGAGGTAAAGGGTCTGTGAGACCGAAATAATTTCCCTTTACCAAATTTTTTTTTGATAAGCTGGGAGTATTATTCAGAAAAGAAACAAACATAGTACAGCAGTCCAAAGTGAATACAGAGCAATGAAATCAACACAAAAAAGGGGTCAGTTTGCAGAGGAGGGTCTGTTCCAAACCAACCACAAAAGAACAATGAAGCAGATAACAAGAATAAAATCTGGTGGATACTACAAAGATTAACTCACTAGAGAACAAAACAAACTCATGAGCAACCAACCCAACTATACCAAATGCCAAACAAATCATAAGCAACCAATCTGAGAATCCCATACAGCAACGGCACATGAAGAAGGAGAAGTAAAGTTAAAATATGGAGTAAGCGTAAAACTTCCCTCATCTGATGCTCACCTATTTAAGATCAATAATCATCATTTGAAGAACACGCAGTGATAATAATCAGATATGAAGATGTACTATAGAAGCCTCAGGTCCACAGCATCTCGCAGGCAAAGCAAAACATCTGCTACACAACATATTGCAGCCTAAAAATTGACAACTATCCAGAAGTCCAAAAGCATACAGATCCAGGGAGAAAAAATGGAAATAGCAGC
>JBBPFJ010000408.1:0-40589 GCA_037975025.1 Excoecaria agallocha
TCCTAAAAGCAGACCTTCAAGAATCGAACTAGAATCTAGTGGGCTCTGTGGCTTGTCACAAGCTATGAACTCCTTATTAAACGCATTCATGAGATTTTCACAAGTGGGTGATCTAGACGGGTTTTGTTTACATCATCTTCCCCTACAGTAGGCCTAGGTCTTCTGCGATCATCATCAGAGTGATCAATGGCTTTAGATCTGGAATGTTGGGATTATCTTCGTGAATCTCCCATTGCTCTCAACGAGAGCATCAAATGATATTTTTCAAAATATCCAAAAGACAGAGCTTGAGTGGGAGGATGAAGATCCAATCGGATTAGATAGCCAAATGAGACCTACAAGAAAGTGAATGCCCAGTCAGACCGGGATAAACACTTCAATGCTTAAGTCAATGGACTCTGAGAGAGAAACTGCAAAGAGAGGTCTTAAAATGGAGCCTTCGTGCATGGAGTTATTTATAGAGGATGGAAGGTGATAAGCACCTTAAGCACTCAAGTGCATAGCCTATAGACTAGCACAAATAGGGGTTTAGTGAGATAGGCAGGTGGTGCATGTCAGTGTGACAAGGTGAGATATCACCTAAGTTTGTCAGCCAGCGAGATCTTACCTGTCTCATCAATCCGAACAAATGGCTGCTTCCATGCAGTCTGCGCTTGGCTAGTCGTGGTGCGGATCAATTGCACATGGGGCCTTAAACCTTAAATTGTAATAGGCCTTGATGATAATGGATATTATAAGGAAAGTACAAAAATTTAATATATTAACTTTTAAACTATAAAAATATAATATAAAAGAATTTTAAAAGTTCAGCCATCCTAAATGTATTTTTCCATTCTAACTTTCAAACTCATTGTTTTATTAGGCGAGCTTTTTCCACTTTTGTAATTAAATAAACAATTGATTCCACTCTATCTTTTTGCTTTTTAATTTTTTTCTTTTGTTTCATCGATGTATACATCTAACCTAAAACCTTTTGACCTTTTGTCCTGAGGATAATTTATTTCATTTTAAATTATTATTCAAAAAGTAACATTTATTTAGATGTATTTACTAAATTATATTACTTACCAACCATTTCTTGTTAGTTTATTCTCAAGAGCGCATATATATATATATATATATAGGCTTCACACTGTATTTTAAACTATTAATTTGTATTTTAGATAATATTGTTGTAATATTGGCGGTCAAAATATAAAAAGTACTACAAATTGAGAAAGGCTTTCTCCATTTGCAAGAACAAACTATTTGGATGTTCGAGATTCTAAATGTACACATCAATTATAAACAACGTGATTAGATTGAAGACATTACTTCAAAAACTTGAGATTCAAAACCTTCCATTCTAGTTTTGTTTTTGCTCCCTTTCCTATGCAACATAACTAGCAGTATATGTGTGAAAGAGGGGTAGCTCAAATGGGGAGAGAAAGCAAAGCATCTTACCTCAATTGATAAGATGGAAAATTTTCAACTCACACTAGGATGAACAACCAAAACAGGGACATCATGTTGGGTTTCAACATAAGAAAAATAAATAAAACACAGCAAAAAAAACGAAATCCACCAGGATCCATACGATCCAATTGAATCAATTGTGAGAGAGAGTAACGATTACTAACTTCTTCTTAAAAAAAACATCTAGTAGGTGTTACCTCACGAGAAACAAACACCCTCTACTGGTATCTACACTCGAATGCGTCAAACGAATTTGCCAGGGATGCTAGCTCCCTTCTATGGCGGCTAGGGTTAAAAAAAACGTTTTTTCTCTCTTCTTTTTTTTTCTCAAAGTAACGCCTCACTTTCTAGTATGTCTCTTAGGGTTACAAACCCTACATATCATATGTATATATAGGTAGTCTAACCCTAATTAAGAGAGATAATTTCGGATCCATATCTTTTATTAAAATAAGAAATATCTTATTTCTTATTTAAAATATGAATTATAATATTAATCTTAATTAATATTTATTTATTTCATTATTTATTTCGAATTTTAATTTGTCATAAAATAAAATGTGAAATGTCCGAATTAACCCTTAGTTCATTCATCACATTCTATGTATACAACCCAATAGACTTATATTATATTGGCTATGGACCCCAGTCTCATCATGGACCCACAAATCATAAATGACCTCTAACAAGACATTACGACTATCCAAATAATATAAATATCGATAATTCGATTTTAACCTAATAAAACATGTTATAATTCTTTTGTCACACGATATCTTATTTGAACATAAATTGTGGCTCACGTCAAACTTATATAGCTCAAACATATAATTTTCCGATTACTAAGTAGATTGATAATATCAAATGACATTGATTTCATCATCAATTCATTTGAACATGGCCATGTATTTTTCAATCCTATTTATCGAGGGGCCCAATAGATATCTCTCTCATAAGATAGACAAATTCCATATTAATTATTCATTATCTTCTACATGATTTTCATTATGTCCAATCATAATCTTTATTATTATCCGACTAAAGATAATGTTTGGTTATACTAAAACATAATGTTCCTCATATAGGATACTATGATAATCTCACATATAAGGATTAATAACATAATTATTATGAAATCACCAATGATATTAATCCATGTAGTATCTCATAACGGGTCAATCCAATACTCTATTCTCTAACGAGTACCTACAAATTTGATTTATATCACCATATATAATCTCATTATTATCAGTCAAACTCGTACTCATTTTATTTATGATTATTCCTTTAATGATAAATAATTAGGAATAGTCAAAATAACATTAGATTGTTATTTACAAATATTATTATATTCTAACATATCAAAATATAATAACATAAAGAAAATCTAATTTTATAAAATAAAATATGACATTACATTAATAACCAAACGTATGGCCTAAGGCATAACCACTAACACATCAATGGGTCTATATGAGCATATCCAACAATAATCCTCCATAGCAAATCGCATAGAACATGCAACAAAAAAATTTCATGTATATGTATATATCCACTCTGCTGTTTACATTCCCTAAAATTTATTGGTGTGCGAGACATAATACCAGCATCTGCATCTAAATCGGTTGTATTCTTTGCTAATATACTGACTTATAAATGGATTAAAAGAACATCACCTATCAGGAACGTGGTGTCTAATTGAATGGGTACATTCTCTGGATTCCCACATGCCAGCAGAGCAAGTTGAGCAAGCATATCCGAATCCAGTAGAAACGTTCTGCCAGTAATCTGCACTGTTAACGACATTTCGTTTTTACAGAAGACTTCTATCCAACTTATATTCAGTCAAATTAGTAAATATTATTTCTCAATGAATCAATGACATTCAGAATAATGAGATCTTTGACCAGACACATGTAGCACCACTGCCCATAAATTTTCAGTAATCAAGGCAGCTGGTAGAACTTCCAGCTTCAGTTTTCGGCTCATGATATCTTCTCACAATCTTCCACGGTCTCCAAAATGGCCAGAGATTTTAACAAGCCTGAGCTTCATTCTTACTCCCTCACAATTACCAGAAGGTTTGCTCTGTTCCAGAATGGATCTAAACAAGAATCAAGAGCAAGTGTTCCTCCTTACTTTAAAGAGTAGCACAGCTACACTCATAATTAGGATATTTGAATAATCACTATGATGATCCATTCCCAATGTCAACTTAATTCCATTTACCGCCATGGAACTGCATTGTTGTTTTGGTTTTTATTTTTGCTCTTCTTTAGAAGCATTGACACACTCTTAGAATCTGTAGAAGATGAATGCTCTTCACACCTCAACCACAGCAGTGCTGTTGCAGCTGCATCCTTTTCAGCAAGTTTCTTACTACTGCAAGGCTGCCCCATAAAGTCCAGACCGTTGAAGATTACTGTTGAACGGAACTGGTTGTTTTTCAATTGTTTTGTCTTATATGCAGGTGCTTGCAGTCCTGCCCTGACGAGCAAAGTTTGCAGCGCATTTTTAGAATTATCAGATTGCTGTTTCTTAGATAGGACATTTTCTGTTGCCTTCTTTGAGGGTGCTAGCAGCTGGCGACCAAAAACAAATCTACCCTCACAGTGATCCTCAGATACCAGTAATCTTATTGCCACTACAAGCTCATTGTGAGATTGTATGTCCAGCTTAGGGTCCAGCAACTGCAAAAGGCAACAAAAAGAAAATTTGGAAATCATCAGTCTACAATCTAGAGACAGTCAAAACATTAGAATAGAGATAAGTCTTGGACATGGAGATTTATTGTCCACCATAAGCAACCGCTGATACACTTGAGGTCCAAAACCAAGTACATTAAATCAACAAATAATAGAACTGTAGTAAATTACTCACTTTCTTCTGAACAAGCTCCTCAAGCTCTCTCTTTAAGTTTAGATATATATCTGCCAAGGCAGGTTTCATAAAGAATTCCAAGTATCCTCCCAACATTTTTAGGTGTCCATCCTATTCAAAACAATGAAATTTCCAATATAAATTATAGCATAACAAGAGTGGATAAACAGAAGAAAATGGCATCTTGCATCAATTACAAATGGTACAAGAGAACAAAACTGAATAAGAGAACTTACTAGTCCACCTCTTGAAATGCTTCCTCCAAATAAGAGTAACACAGAATCTGATATGCCAGTGGAATCCCGGAGAAACACTGAATTCACTTTGACTTTTTCATTAAAAACTAACCATGGGTATGGAATTTTGGGTATCCCAGCATTTACGGAATTCTGTTCCATGGTCACAAATCAAGAATGAAGAATCAATATTTCAAACACTCAATTATCATTCACGAAAATATTGTATAGGAAACAGTAATTGAAAAATAGGAACATACAGAGTACAGAAGAACCTGCCCATCCTCCATTGTTTTCAATGCTATTGACTTCTCCTTGTTCTGCATAAAGCAGCAGCAAACATGCAAAAGACAAAATTACGCTGGCTTGTCTAGAAACTCCTCATATTACTGGTTCAATAAATATATAATGGTTCTTACTTTCCTAAAAACCTTTAGCTGGTGAGATTCAAATGTGCTATGAACTAACCCAACCATACCCAATGCTTTTATCATTCAACTAAAGCCCAAATAGCATCTTGCTTTACATGTTTCGTTATTCGGAGCTTTAACTTGCAATGCAAACAGTATCACAAAGCACAAAATCAAAATGATGCAACAAGATGCCGTAACAAGACTAGAAAAGAAACCATTTTTTGATCTTCAACAAATAGATAGATAGATAGATAGAGAGAGAGAGAGAGAGAGAGAGAGAGAGAGAAGGAGGACAATAAAAATGCAGCATGTCTCACCACAACAGAGCAGATCCCAGGGAACAAGCCCGCGCAGATGACAGCTCGAACAAGATGGTCATCATGACAGAACATACTACCACACTCTGTTTTCGTATTGATGAGACCAGTGTCCTTGAGCAAAAAGAAAAATTGATTCCGAAGAGAATCAATGGCTCTCATGGTTTGTGCAGAAAGGAAATGTTTCCAACAGTACTCATAACCAGATTGTTGTCTTTCAGCATCTTTCCAACCGTCATAGGCTCTAACAAGGGCAAGATGATCGCTAAAATCACGAGCAGAGAACTGTGCTTTTGCAGACTCTGCAAGCTACAGGAAAATTAAGATAGAAAGATCTTTAGTAGCAACAAGAGTTGTTTTAATAAAATTTGGAAAAATGCCAAAATATAGTAGAAGGAATGAAATTTCACATAATTGGACAAATTAGTTGCAAACAGGTCAAAATTATAATTCGAAGAGGTAGTAATAGAAGCCTGCTGGAGTTGGTAAAAGTTGGCAAATCATCTCTAGTTGCCCGTCAATGAAGGGAGTGAAGAGCCTGTTGCAATTAAATTCATAGCAGGAGTTTTGGCCAAGTTTAAGTCCCAAAAAGTTGCCAGTAATTGAATTTAAAAATATTGGGTGATTTTAAGGTCATTAAACTTGAAATACATCCAAACACTAGCAACAGGCATAGCAGCAAACTTACGTCCTTTTTGTCGAATGGCATCAAGAATGGATCTCTGATACTGAGAGCAGCCACAACAGTCATTACTGGATCAAGGCAGTTGAAAATGGCCCCTAATATTAGCATTTTTCCTAGCTTAGGTTCAACTGGGAGTACTGACAAGTGGCGTCCTGTATATCAACATAGTTGCTCAAATTCTTTCTAAGTGCAAATTATTTCAGTCTTACACAGCTAAAATCAAATCTCAACCAAATTTTATTCAAAAAAAAGGGGAAAAACAAGGCATAATTTCTGCACCTAGCACAGTTAGATTTTCATCCTCATCCAAAGCTCCTACCACTTTCAAATATTCGACAGCATTTTGAACCTACAAATCAGAACCTATTAGAAAATTAAAAAAAAAAGGAGAAATAAACAAATGATGGAAAAACAAACATAAAAACCCTCTGTAAAAAAAAAAAAAAAACCGAAGCATCAGAGAGGCAATTTACAGGAAAGCAAAAGGGGAGCAGCATGTTCAAAAAATTTTGGAAAACAAAATAAGGCAAGTTACCGATAGAGGTTCCGGTGGTTGCAAAGCCCTAGAAAGGAATCCCGAAATACTACCAAGTTCAAGAGTTTTGATTTGCAAGCACAGAGATTGCAATGGAGTCCTTAACAGTTCTGGAAGTTGATAATCAAGAAATCCATCATACACACATCTGGGATAGAGATGATAACACTCGCCAGGTTGAACACGACCGGCTCTTCCTTTTCTCTGAAATTAAAGAAAAAACAATAATGAAATGCTATCACCAATTTGAACTCTCAATGCAATAATAGAAGGAATAGTCCTGAAAAAGCATTAAAAATTACATTGACAATGCTATGAATCAATTAAGTTGAATAAAATTCGATAAACCACCAAGCCTTGGGAATGCAGATAGCACTTTTTTTGAAATGTCATGTCCACCTAGCATCACTAAAACATCAAAAACATATATATATATATATATATATATATATATATATATATATATATATATATATAAAGAAGTAATAGCACATAGTAATCATAAATTTTAAGAATAATCTCTCACAAAATTACATAAAAAATCAACTTATCAACAAATCTTGCCATATTTCACAATAGTGGAGAAAAATATATTCAATTCAGACTTGCAACTTTTCTATCAACCGCAGTTTGAATTTCACATTTTACAATATACATAGCTTCTAAAAATGAAATCCTCGGGAAGGATATGTTCATCAAGAGCTCAAGATTCTATTTGTATCCACATTGTAAACAAGTATTTGCTCCTGTGAAGATTAGGTGCAAGGAACACATGCTGGATAAGAGATCAAACAAACATTTGGTGACCATAAAATTCAATGTGCTCATCACTTAAGACACCAACATTGTCATTAACAAAAAAATCAGGCACAATAACATTCACAAATTAAAGGAAGATTAGGTATAACTACAAATCGGCCACCATCATATTGGAGGGTTAACAATTGGGACCTTAAGGTACTGTTTGCATTAATTAGTCACCCGACGTTTATTTCATTTTCAATTTAGACCATCCGGTACATTTCCCATCCATTTTTAATGGAACTGCTGACATGGACAATGCGTGAAACTCCTCGTTTGACAATTGTGAATAAAATGTGAGGCTCACATTTGCTATCTCTTTTTTTTTCCCTGTTTATTGCTGTTGTTTTAGATATTTAGAATATTTCTATGAATTAAACAAGCTTTGCTTCATTTTCATGTGACTCATTTGTCATAAGAATAATAAAGTACTTGGTCAAACACATGTTGACTGCATTATTTCACAAGTGTATTTTTCTTTTTTCTAGCCATTCAAATTGCATAAATCATTTCAGAAACATGCTCAAATTATCAATGATTAAACTCAATCATTTTTTAACAAAATTGAGTACAAAATTACCAACTCCATGTGTTAAGGCATTTTACGGATTTAAAATTTAAAACAAAATCTTACACATTTAATGTTTTAATAAATTCATAAGTTCATTAAAATAAATTAGTCTAAAAAATTTGAATATTAATATTTCTAAGATGCATTTTTTTGCAATTTTGTCTTTAGATATGTTATTTACACTTCATTCTAATGAGTATAAAAATTAATTAATGAAACTAAATGTCACTATTATTACTTTTTCAAGTTTTATAATGACAACTACTTAAAATTTAAAATAAGGAAATATTTAAAATAAAAGAAAAATATATTTTCTTTTGATCAGACCATGTGTTAAATGTTTCAATCTTAATTGTCAAATAGCAGGCCCCACACATCAGCAAGACTGTAAAAACTGGATGGAAATAGCAAGAAATGAAGATAAAATAAACAATAGAGGCCTAATTTTCACAAAAAATACCTTAAGAGTCCCCATTGTTAAATGCCATAATATGTCAGAAACTAACTTGTGTAATCCCCAAAAAAAATTAAAAATAACACAAAGTCTATAGAGATTCTTGCCTATAGAATTGTTCAAACTTTGAAATAAATTCAATTTTTAATAACTCATTAACTGTTTAAATTTAACAAATATGGCTGGAATCCTAGTTTATAAGCTCGTTGTCGTGATGGCAAAATTAAAGAACTAGAACCAAATTTTTTAGCAAAGTTCATCAAAAGAGTATAGGATCTCACTAATTGTAGGACTAGTTCACATTGTAAGAAAGTAAAAGAGAATAGTGGAAACATGATAGAGAAGATGCTACCGCACATGATGAGCCTCAAGTCCATAAGCCCATATTGTGGAAAGTGTATGCAAGGAAGCCCAAGCCCAAGCACCGGATGGAAGAAACAGAAAAGGAATAAGCAGTACACGAGTTAGTCATGCAGGAAAGCTATTAAAAGGGAGGAGAGTAGTGTGTGAGGGTATGTAGAAACGTATTCTGTTATTGATTGGTAGGAGGAGTGAGGGAAAGGTTAGAGCAGCATTAGGAGGCTGTTCTTCCCTTGTAGCTGAGGGCCCTTACTATTTTGTTACTTGTTCTTATTTCTTTGTTATCCAGAAACTGAGAATCATACTGTAAACGATTCATCAATACAACAGTATATTCTTTCTCTTCAATTCTTGTGAGTTGTGCTTGTTGAATTATTATTGTTGTTATCATTGGTCCGACCTGCCGGATCATCCCACACAAGGAGAAATGGAGACTCGTATGCAATCGGTGATGGTCCGATTAGATGAAACAGAGAAACAATTGGGAGAGTTGACTGCCTCTGTAAATTTCCGAATGGAGGCAACGGAGAACAAAGTAGGGGAACTAACTGCTAGTGTGCAAGAACTATCTAAATCGATGATAGACTTACAAACCCGTTACCAAACAGACAGGAAACAAGATGACGATTTCAAATCTCAGATGTTAAACTGGATTAAAAGAAATGACAAACGGCCTTTGCAGGCAGAGGAACTCAATCCTCAGCATGAGACATTCATGATAGGAGGAGGGAGTCGTCAAGGGCAAGATTCCACCCGACGCATGGAGTATCAGATTCACCCAAGCCATTTCGCAGATCCAATGGTTTCTTTGAAGAAGGTGAAATTGCCGATGTTCAACGGCACAGATCCTCGAGGTTGGGCAATGCGAATGGAGACTTATTTTCGCTTGAATCAGATTCCAACTGAGATGTGCATTCAGGTGGCTGAAATTTGTATGGAGGGCCCAACCATAAATTGGTTTTCTATGCTGATCGATGTTTCTTCGCAGTTGACGTGGGAACAGTTCAAGGTGGAGCTGATGCGTCGATATGGAGGTAGCCACTCTTCCAGTCCATTCGAGGAGTTGGCTGATTTGCGACAAATAGGGAGTGTGGAGGATTTTATTGAGCTGTTTGAAATGACAGTAGCTAATGCTCCGGGCCTACCAGAACCACAGTATGTGGGATATTTTATTAGTGGACTGAAAGAAGAAATCAAAGGGTGGGTGAAAGTGCATAAACCGGAAGATCGGATGGAAGCTATGCGACTAGCTCGCACTATTGAAGCATCTCTGCAACAGGGAAGAGGAGGACTGTTTTCGAAGCTCAACATGAAGGAGAAGGAAGGGGGTTCTAAATCTCAGATGACTACTGGATCATGGGCTGGCAATAATCGAGTGGGCTTTTCCCAAGCCTTACACAATACCAACTTGGGCCCAAGTCACAACAAGAGCCCTATGGCTTATTCCAACGGCCAAACGAACTCAGTTTCCTTGACCTCCGATTCTAACCGATGGGGACCACGACGCACCGGTGTACGGCAGCTCACAAAAACCGAGTGGGAAGAAAGGCGGCGGAAGGGCCTGTGTTTTCAGTGTGGTGAACGTTATTCACCTCAGCACAAATGCTCTAGAGCACAGATGAAAGTAATGCTGCTGGGCGAAGGAGAGGATATCGATGACGAAGAAGAATTTTACGAGGTGGAGAATGAAGGGGAGGAGAATCCGGTGGACGGGGAATGCAGAGTGCTGGAGTTGAATCAATTTCACCGCAACATTGGGATACTAGATCCATCGGACAGGAACTTGAGAACTATCAAACTGCAAGGGAGCATCAATGAGGTGAACATCGAAATGTTAGTTGATAGCGGGGCCACGCACAATTTCATTTCCACTCAATTAGCTTCTGTCTTGGGACTTCAGGTCAGTTATATTCAGTCTTTGGGAATAAGGTTGGGGGATGGGAACGTAATTGCTGTGGATAGGAAATGTGTAGGAATTCCAATTTGTTTTAACAACTACTGTGGTTTAATTGATGCTTTGGTTACCGACATTGGTGGTTTGGATTTAATTTTGGGAGTAGAATGGTTAAGAACTCTTGGTGATATTACTGCAAATTGGGCTACTGGTAGTTTGCGGTTTATTCATCAGGGGCAGAAGGTAGAGGTGCGGGGAACTAGAACAGAATGTCAGGGGTCGTTGCAATGTTGGTTGGCAGGGTATTTGCATCAATTGATAGCTGCAGATAGTAGCCCGCCTTCGGAGTTTGGGACTGCTCTGACTCATTTAACTGGGAGCCAGCACAATCAAATGGGGTCTTTGTTAAAGCAGTATAGTAGGGTATTTACTGAGTTGGATGGTCTTCCCCCTAAACGTGATATTGAACATGTGATTAATCTGCAACCAGGCCAAGGTTCGGTATGTGTACGGCCATATCGTTACCCTTATCATCATAAAGCAGAAATTCAACGACAGGTAGAGGAAATGTTGAAGAAGGGAATCATTCGACGCAGTCAAAGTTCTTTTTCCAGCCCGGTTATTTTGGTGAAAAAGAAGGACCAGTCTTGGCGAATGTGCGTGGATTACCGTGCTCTCAATAAGGTGACGATAGTTGATAAATATCCGATCCCTGTTATTGAGGAATTACTGAATGAATTAGAGGGGGCAAAGTTCTTCACTAAGCTAGACCTTAAGTCGGGCTATCATCAAATCCTTGTACGTGCTGAAGATATTGCTAAGACTGCTTTCCGTACGCATGACGGCCATTACGAGTTCTTGGTTATGCCTTTCGGTTTAACCAATGCTCCAGCAACTTTTCAATCCGCCATGAATGACATCTTTAGGCCTTTGCTACGGAAGTGTGTTCTGGTTTTTTTCGATGACATCTTAATTTACAGCCGCACATGGGAGCATCTATATCATGTGGAGTTGGTTCTAAAGCAACTCACTGCCAACCAGTTTGTGCTCAATTGTAAGAAATGCAGTTTCGGTCAATCTTCCATTGATTATTTGGGTCACGTGATTAATGGAGAAGGAGTTTTAATGGATCCCAGCAAAGTTAGTGCTGTGCAAAAATGGCCAACTCCTACTACAGTCAAAGGGGTGCGGGGATTCCTTGGTTTAACCGGTTACTATCGCAAGTTCATTGAGGGATACGGGAAGATAGCGAAACCACTGACAGAGCTTACCAAAAAGGAGGGTTTTAAGTGGAATCCAGCAGCTCAAAGGGCTTTTGACTCTCTCAAGCAGAAGCTGGTTTCAGCTCCATTGCTGGCCTTGCCTAATTTCTCCAAACCGTTTCAAATAGAATGTGATGCTTCAGGAAATGGTATAGGGGCTGTCCTTATGCAAGAACGACGACCAATCGCCTATTTTAGCAAGGCTCTGTCCCCCCAAAATCTGAGTAAGTCTGCCTACGAGAAGGAAGTCATGGCTATGGCATTGGCTGTGTTACATTGGAGACCATATCTGTTGGGCAAACCTTTTGTGGTGTATACTGATCAACAAAGCATTCGTCAACTACTCCATCAACGGATTTCTACAGCAGAGCAGCAGAACTGGCTTGCCAAGCTAATGGGATACCAGTTTGAAGTCCACTACAAGCCTGGGAAAGAGAATCGAGCTGCTGATGCTTTGTCTCGGGTGGTTGGCACTGCAGGAGATTTACGTCCTATGGCAGTAACTCCCACGTGGCTGGATGTGCAGGAGCTGTCCCAAGAGGTAGCCAAAGACCCATATCTGCAGAAAGTCAGAACTGATTTGGAGCAGGACCCTCTCACCCATCCGGGTTATGTTGAACGACAGGGAATATTGTTCTATAAAAACAGGTTAGTGCTTTCGTCATCTTCTTCTTGCATTCCTAAATTGTTGCATGAGTTCCACGCTGGTCCTTGTGGTGGGCATTCTGGTTTTTACAGAACATATAGACGCCTGGCTTCTTTTTGCTACTGGGTTGGTATGACAAAAACAATCCAGCGCTTTGTTCAGTCCTGCGACATCTGTCAGCGTTATAAGGCATCAACTTTGATGCCTGGAGGGTTATTGCAACCTCTCCCGATTCCGGACCAGCTTTGGGAAGACATATCCATGGATTTCATCACTGGATTACCAAGGTCAAGGAGCTATGATACGATTTGGGTGGTGGTGGACCGTTTGTCCAAGTATGCACATTACATTCCTCTCAAACATCCTTTTACTGCTCGAACATTGGCTGAGATCTTTGTAAGAGAGATAGTCCGTTTACATGGCTTACCAAAATCCATTCTCAGCGACCGTGATCCAGTCTTCCTTAGTCGGTTTTGGAAAGAACTTTTTAAGCTACAGGGTACAAGTTTGAATTTCAGTTCAGCTTATCACCCACAAACCGACGGCCAAACGGAGGTTGTGAATAGGTGTGTGGAAACTTATTTGCGTTGTTTTGCCACGGATCAACCACGCACTTGGGTGTTTTGGTTGCCTTGGGCTGAGTTTTGGTATAACTCAACCTACCATGTGTCCATTGGTACTACTCCATTTGAAGCTGTTTATGGTCGCAAAGCACCAAGTGTTTTTCAGTTTGTTCCAGGCGAAGTTCAAATGGCAGCTGTGGGGAAAGAATTACAGGATAGAGATGAAGCCTTACGTCAATTAAAGGCTCACTTAGTTCGTGCACAATCACAGATGAAAAACCTTGCTGACACTCATCGACGTCATGTGGAGTATGTAGTAGGTGATCAGGTTTATGTGCGGCTTAAACCTCATCGCCAGCATTCGGTAGTGTCCCGCATTACACCAAAATTGGCGCCACGATTTTATGGTCCTTATTCCATCCTTCAACGTATAGGACCTGTGGCCTACAAGTTGGATCTACCACCTGATGCTCAAATCCATCCTGTTTTTCATGTGTCCCTGTTGAAGAAGTCCATTGGAGCTGTACCTGTCTCTTCTTTTATTCCAGCCGATGTTGAACCAGTTGAGGCACCGGCTGTTGTTCCTGATTATGTGTTGGCTAAAAGAGTGATCAGCAGAAATGGGGAGCCCATATCCCAATGGTTAATTCAGTGGCAGGAAGGAGGGGCTGAGAATGCCACTTGGGAAGATGAGTTCATGATTCGCCATCAGTTTCCTACTCTTAGTCTTGAGGACAAGCCTGCTTCTCCACCCGGTGGCAATGATAGAGAAGATGCTACCGCACATGATGAGCCTCAAGTCCATAAGCCCATATTGTGGAAAGTGTATGCAAGGAAGCCCAAGCCCAAGCACCGGATGGAAGAAACAGAAAAGGAATAAGCAGTACACGAGTTAGTCATGCAGGAAAGCTATTAAAAGGGAGGAGAGTAGTGTGTGAGGGTATGTAGAAACGTATTCTGTTATTGATTGGTAGGAGGAGTGAGGGAAATGTTAGAGCAGCATTAGGAGGCTGTTCTTCCCTTGTAGCTGAGGGCCCTTACTATTTTGTTACTTGTTCTTATTTCTTTGTTATCCAGAAACTGAGAATCATACTGTAAACGATTCATCAATACAACAGTATATTCTTTCTCTTCAATTCTTGTGAGTTGTGCTTGTTGAATTATTATTGTTGTTATCAGGATGGCACCCGAGGTCATGGAGCAGTTGCATGGATATGACTTCAAGTTAGTTTATTGTTCTCATATCTAGAGTTTCTCCATATCATACTGATTTGATTGCTTGATCTCAATTTTCTTTTTGGAAATTTTCCTATAGGGCTGATATTTGGTCTTTTGGGATAACTGCTTTGGAGCTTGCTCATGGACATGCTCCATTCTCAAAATATCCTCCGATGAAGGTTTATAATAAATACATAAAATTTGCATGTCATTATCAGCTTTTCTTTTGTAAAAAGTGCTATTAATCTTACAACATTCTGAAGAAGAAATTTCTCTTGGAAGGTGTTGCTTATGACTTTGCAAAATGCACCTCCTAGCTTGGATTACGAAAGGGACAAGAAGTTCTCTAAGGTGTGCTTTTAAGAAGCAGAAGTTAATATTCTTCCTGTGTATTTGTGTTACATGATGTGCTCCTTTGTTTTGTTCTTCAGTCTTTTAAGCAGATGATAGCTAGTTGCTTGGTAAAAGATCCTTCGAAAAGGCCTTCAGCAAAGAAGTTACTAAAGCATTCCTTTTTCAAGCAAGCAAGGTCAAATGAGTACATAGCAAGGACACTTTTGGAGGGATTGCCTGCTCTTGGTGATCGTATCAAAGCATTGAAGGTTGCTGAGCTAGTTTTTTTTCCTTCTTTTTCCTTCTGTTTTTTAGGTGGGGGCGGGGGGCGGGGGGATGACTGTTAATATAGCTCGGCTTTTACATGCTATTTTGGTTGCATTGCAAACTTACTATTTTTTTGTCATTTGAAATGTAGAGAAAGGAAGAGGATATGCTTGCTCAAAAGAAGATGCCGGATGGGCAAATGGAAGAAATATCACAGGTTAGAAATTCTCACGCTTTAAAAGAAGAGCGGTAAATTCAGCACCATAATTGTTCTACCTTATTTTGTTTCACCTAATATGATTGTGTAAAGAACAAAAAAAAATTTGAAGTCATTTTTTTTTCTGAAGTTGTCAACCTTTGGTTCTACTTTGACTTCATTTTATTCCATTTTGTGAATATTACTATAGACAGAGCTATTAGTGCTCTTTCTTTTTCCCTCAAAAAGTCTTGTTTGTCATTAACAATAGTTTATGTTGTATAAAAATGAGAATTAAAATGCTGCTTCCCCCTAGAAGATATTATTCACGATCCACACATAAAAGAAACAGGGATGGAAGGAAAATTGAAAATTCAGTTTAAGTTTTCCCTCATATCTTGATTGTTGTGGCATTCCCGTGAACACTTGAAACTTTTTGATTCAGATATATAGGTAATTGGGAAATTTATTATTCCACCAAACATGTAATCATAGGAACTATTTTATGATTTTGTGGTATTCTCATGATTGACTTTAGAGTTGGTTTAAGGTATGTGTATTTTGCTGTTAATCAATTTTCTGTTTATTGTTTGTGCACTTTTGCTGTATGCTTATTGTAACTAGACTTGCTTATTTTATTTGTTATGGTTAACCTTATTTATTTTTAAAGGATAATATTTCAGTCCATTATTATGTTCTGCCTATCTTATTGTGCTGCTTTTTATTGTATGGTTTTTCTTTTCTATTCCTTCTACAGAGCTTTTAATATTTCCTTTTTGAACATATGTAGAATGAATATAAACGAGGAATTAGTGGTTGGAACTTTAATCTTGACGATATGAAGGCTCAAGCTTCCCTGGTATGTAGACATTTTTTTTTTTGAAGCATTAAGCTGAAACATTAAGTGGACTTCCCTGGATCAAAATTCTTTTTCCCATCAGATTCAGGATGTTGAGGATCTTACATCCGATAATAACCTTGGAGGAAGCTCAAGTTTGTTGTCTAACCTTGATTCTCTTGAAAAGCAATTTGAGTTTCAGCCTGTGGCACTAGTTGCAGAAATGGTATTTTAACATTCTGGTTTTGGAAGCTTTAATATAATTGAATCATAATCTTTCTTTCATTTAATGGTGTTTCTGGGTTCGTTCTGATCATCAATTCATCAGGAAAGTAATGATTTGACGCAAAATCAACTTGCACCTCTTCCAGTTGTCAACTCATCTGTAAATATTGCAAAGTATGTTCCAACTATTTTTTATCTCTAGTTGTTGTTTCATTCATACGAAGGAATCAGAATATATAATATTATTGTTTCTGCAAGGAAAATCTAATACTCAGAGTTAAAGTGAATATTGTAGCATTTTATCTTTAATCAATTGCTGATGGGAAGTGCTTTCCATTGCATTCACTTAATACTATGACGTTTTGCTTTCCAGATTCAGAGGTGAAAAATCTGATGATGACTCCAGCCTTGCAAGTCCATGCTACGAACGGCATGTTTCACGTAATTCTTCACCCCGTAATGAGGATACCATGGAAAACAATGCCACCGAAAAGCCTATTTTTGAGATCAATGGTAAACCAGGCGATAATATTGGTTGTCAACAGAAAACAGGAGGTGAATCAGGTGCCTCTAATTTACTAGAGAATGTACTTCCTCCCAATAAAGGAGAAAGGTTAGTCACTGAATCTTACAAAATAATGGAAACTTTATTTATACACTTCTTGCATATAATTAGTTGAAAGCCTACTACAATTGATTATGTTGAGTTCTGTTCAGTGTTAATCACATGGTTATTTAAAATCTTCATCTCTTGTATATTTTGTTGGTGACTCCATTGTTTGATCTTCAGTGAGTTGTTTACTGCATTGATTGAGCTTATTTATTGGGAATAATCAATTGGAGCTCTGCAAAAAACGTGATTTATATGTAAAGATGGTGATTAATGATTTATTACGAAGTGATGATCAATTCTTACATGTTAGTTCTGGTGGAATCATAGCTAATATTCAATCCTTTCTTTAGAAGAAATGGAGCTTGCATTTTGAGTTGAATGGAATCCATTCTTAAGCACAAATTCGTATAATCAGCAAGCTTCTTGCTAATTTTTACTAGGCCTTAAATGAGTAGGGACAGACGCACTCGTCTGCTAAAAATTAAGTAGAGAATAGGAAAGAAGGAGATAAAGTGGGGAGAGCAATTGATCTCATTTCTACTGAGGGGTTAAATTTTGAGAGTGGAGGGAGGGAGGGGGAAAGAGAAAACCCATTAATGTTATGTCACCGAATCTTCTTATTTACATATTTGTTATTGCTACCTTTGTTATGCTTCTTCACTTCCCTCACCAAGATTTATGGGATTTGCAGCGATAAGTTTCAAAGCCAACCACAAAATAATGCAAGTCCAGATGGTGATGATGTGCTTTCTGAAATTCATCCTAGAGCATCCAAATTATTAGGCAAGTACATGTACTTTCTTCATTCTTCTTACGATTTCTTTAGTGTTCAATAATTCTCAATTTTTCGTTGATGTCAATTCAATAGCTTTACTTTCCAACTCTGACAAGGCAATTCTCTATTTCCCATTTAATCAAAGTATTATTGCAGCACTAAACAATGATGAGGTGGATGAAAAATCGAAACCACCAATAGTTCAGCAACGAGGACGTTTCAAAGTTACTTCAGAGAATGTTGGCGTAGAAAAGGTGACTTGAAGGATTCTGGCCTTCATGTTCATTCTTTTGTCTAGACAGGATATAACTCACCTTTCCTTTTCAGGTGGCTCCACTCCCTATACTGCAAAAGAGTCATAGCATGCAGGTTGGTAGTTCTGAGGAGGTCAGCCAGGTTGTCTGTGTCATTACTTATCTTCTAAATTGCATATATATATGTATATTGGTCTTTCTGAGATCCTGCATTATGAAAAGCATCCTAAATAGGTTGATTTAAGAAAATTATATGCAAGCTTCCTATTTTTTGGAACCCCAAATGTTGGATTGCTATTACTCTCTATTATTGCTCTGAATAAATAATTTTAGATACACTTTGCTTTTACCTTTCTCTCATTCTCGTCATGCTCTCATGTGCTTGTGCCTGCTGCCTGTACAAATAAATTTCCAAATCTCCAGTTTTTGTTACTGATTGGTTGCTTGTCATCTTGTCTGTGTGAATTTCATAATCATTTGATGAAATAAAAACGAATATAGGGCTACTTCTTCCCCTCCAATTCTCCCTTACCATTCAAAATTTCCACCTTAATAGGAGAGAAGTCCAAATCTATTATAATGTCACCAGAATGGGGTTCTAGGTGGAAAAAAGAAATGACAACTTGCTTTTACCCCTAAGAATAGCAACACACCACTCACGCATATATCCCTTCTATCTCGACTGCTTATACCCTTCTACCATTGCTATCTGTAAAGATCCTGTTTTTGTTAGGATTTCTAGTTAAGGATTGAGTCACAAGACAATGAATCGGAAATTTTTGGTCAAATAACTTTGATTTTCCTATTCCTTTATTTGAATACTTTTGTCTACCTATTTTGAAAGATAATTCATCTCATAAGAAAGACTGAAATCTTGGACCTCGTTAATAAAAAGAGCTCCGAATCTCTTGTTTTTGATAAAAATTGGTTCGTTGTATTATTACTACCGTTTGCCCATTAATAAGCAAGAGTTTGTTACAGAAATAGAAGTCCTAATTCGTAGGCTTCTTAATAAAGAAATAATAAACCTCCTAGAAAAAAAGAATTGCCCAAACAGTATTTTAATTAAACAAGGAAATAACTAACAGCTTAAAGAAATTAACCTAACCCAACACATAGGACCAAACAAAATGAATTAATGAGGCTTGCATGTGTAAGTCTGGCCCATGAATGCATCTAAAACAGTTTCCTTCTTCTTTCCATCCTTTGAATGGAGTTTGGTTTGCACTTGGAAAATTTGACAAATGCCATGGAATTTGATGCAAGTTTCTGAGAATGCTCAAACGAACTCCTATATAACAGGGCATTTTCTTTTACCCTCCTTTTCTTGCCTTGGCTGCCATTTCTTTTTCTTAAAAATGACCCACTGCACAACTATTATTCGTATGTTAACAATTGCAGTAGTAGGAAACTTAAAACATAAGTTTTTGTACAACTATTTAGCAATATTTCTGTTTTATTTTTCCACAAGGACGTGCATATTTCTATGCATTTTTTGGATAATTTGAAGTGCTTTGTGCATGAGAACCCAAGGTTCTACATCACCATTGCTTCCGTCCACCACATGAAACCTTCGGTGCTTCTGTAATTTTTAGGTTTATGCATTATCTGTTTATGTTCAATACACTTTCTTATTCTGCAATTAGTTTCCATCACTGAATTGATACTGAGGATAAGTGCAGTTTCATAGAGTAAATGGGCTAGTGTATAACTACAATCTCCTAGTGGTCATAAGTTTTCTTGAAAAATATGTGTGGGTGAGTGTTAATGTATAGCATATAATGAAAAAGTAAAATTTGGTATTCTTCTAAAAGGCCTGATAGTTGTTATAGATTCAGAAAGTCAGAAACATCTCTTGTGTTTCTCTATATGTCAGATGCAGTGAATTGATTCCTGAGACTCGATTTCAAAATCTAGAGGTTTTTGATTTAAGACTGAACTTCTCTTTTGAACAGCACTTTAGAATGCCGATATTACTGTTTGATTGGCTACCATTTAAGCTTTGGGATGCTGGAAGTTGTAAATTAGAATGTTATGCGACCTTGTCTAAGCTTCAGGACTCTGGAAGTTGTAAATTGGAATATTATGTGACCTTACTTCTTTTCCCATTTCTTTTGGGTGTCTGGCACAAAGTAGTTTGGCGCAAGGGGATTCAAGGTCTTTATCAACTTTTATGTAAAAATGCTGTCTTTTCTCTTCTTTATCTATTTTGAGTTCAGAACTTGGAACTTTTAGTTCCACTTCATCTACAATTGCATTTCATGCTTGCTTGGTTTGGGATCCTTCTTTTGAACAGAGTGTGAAGCCAAGGGTTTAATATATGGTTGAGAACCACATATGATGCAATTGTTTGAAAAGTTGCAATCTATTTTAGTTAAGAGAAAAATGCGTTGAAATGTATAAAGAATGGTTTTCTGAGTTTTGCACCTCGGATATTTACATTAGAGTTTGGCCAAAAATGCTGTTTTAAATTGCAAAAATAGTAATTTATAAAGAATAATTTTCCTGACCGAGCAACAGATTTATAAATGTTTGAAACAAAGCTGCAATTCAAATCTTAATTTGTTATTCTTTGATGCCTCATGCTTTGGATAAACAGGTGCTTCACCAAGCTCCTGGAATTTCTGCATCACCGACAAGTGGACTTTCTGTACCAGCATCACCTGATGCCACATCATTAACTCTCAATGGTCATTCTTTGTATCCGCAGTTGAACAGTCTTTTGCAGACAAATATTATTCAAAGGGTATGTATCATACTATGTAGTTTTATTTATTGCTTTTGCTGCATGTAATAGTTGATTTGACTCTGTTGTTGATGCTGCTGGTCTTGTTTCAACAGGATAATATCCTTAATCTCATGAGACAACTCTGCAATTATGACCCTGCAGGTACGATAATTTATCTTGCACCTTTTTTTATTTTAAATATCATTTGGGTTTTATTGGGGATATTAACTTGATGTTTTTTTTTGTCAATCCAGCAAACCGCATTGTTGATGGAGGAAACACACAGGCACAATTGGGTCCCACAGAGAGACCTTTGGTAGGAAAGGAAGCTCTTTTTATTGTTCGTTAGAGTATTTTGAAACTCATTTATCATGGGAAACCAAATGTTATTAGTTCTGATAAATTTTAAGTGTTAAGAGTATGCTTTCTATCAAAGATTTTTTAAGTATTAAAGTATTATTAAAAGAGTCTACTGTCAATATAAAGGAGATTATATGCATGTGCTAATCACAATTAGCTTTGGGTGCCTAGAATTAACTGTGAAAAAAGGAAACAAAGAAAGATTTTTTAACTGATTGATGATAATACAATCACTTTTGTTATATAAGTATATGGGATTTTAGAAGTAGGTGACAAATGAGATGGATATTAATAGTATAACATGCTAATGTAAAGCACATTAGGTTGGTAGGGGTAGTGTGATGCCTGCAGATTAAAATGCTTTGATTTGTGTGCAAAACTTCAACTACATGGTTAAGTTTGTAACAGCTTTTGGCATGAATTTGATTAAGTTCTTATTTGGTTTTTATCTCTCTTTACTCAAGCAGTTTAAGTTGGTTTAGCCATTTTTCTGTTGTTTGCCTACATTTCTAGGTCACAATTGGTTGGCTTTTTTGTTTCTTGCATCATAGTATTTTTATTAGACTATACATGCCTTGATGATCTTGTAAATAAAAGCTCCCGAATACATTTGCTAGAATTCAAGGCCCGGATTTTCTTTGAAAAATTTTAGAAAAAAGGAATTAGCAACCACATAAGGATACATATAAAGGACACAAGCTTCATAGTTTGTTAAAAGTTTTAGCCTCTCAACTTCAGAGAACTCTTTGAAGGATGCAAGTGTGTTCATTAATTTCATTTGATGGTTTAATCTGGAACAACTTTTAATGTCTTAGGCTTATGCAGCATATAGATTCCAAACCATTCCAACCAAAAGCATTCTGTTGTGGACCTCTTTTAATCCATATGATAGATTTGTGTGTGTGTGTGTATTTTTTTTCTGACCAGTTCTCTCTAAGGCAAAGCCATTCGATTCCACCTCCTTTTCTTGTTGACAATTTGTGTTCAGTTGCTCTCTGCAATTCTCAGTAGTAGCCCTTCAACAGTCAAACTATTGATCTGGTATATTTAATGGTTAAGGTTTATAGTGGCAACTTGAATTTACTTCCAGATTTTATGATATTAATTTCCAAACAGGGCCTGCGGCTGTCAAAAAAGAAAAATAAAATAAAATAAAATGTTGACAAAGCTGTGATTGACCAAAAAATTAATCTATGCTTTTGTGTGAAATTTGCAGCTAGAAGCAACAAATGATAGGGAGAAAGAGTGGCTTCACGAAATAACCGAGTTACAATGGAGGTATTTGTAGTGCTATAGAGATGGATATGCATCTACTTACATGCACAATAATTTTATCAATTCTAAAATTGTGTCATATTCTTAAATATGCAGGCTTTTATGTGCCCAAGAGGAACTGCAAAAGTATAAAACAGAGAACGCTCAGGTTAATTTCTCAATATTTTTTGCTAAGATGCTCACTTATCTGTCACTTTCCATGGATTATTGTCTAATGCAAGAGTTTCAGGTGTGATTTCAGCGTTAGAGTCAGTGGTGCCATGAACATACAAAAATTTCAAACACACTTCATTAAGAGATGAAATAAAAAGAAGAGAGCTATCAAGAGTGATTAAATACGGCTGCCAATTTCTATTTGTAGCCCAGGGTTTGGTTTGGTATGTTGTAGGCAGGAGAAGAAACATATTTGCCAATTCTTCCAGCTTCAACAATGGTATTAAAAATGCATAGGATTAATTATATCTCTTGCAATTCAAAATTGTGAGCTGTAAATATACCTTAATTAGGCGTATTCTTTAATCAAGGCTAACTAATGTAGTCGGTCTCTTCAATTTTCTTCATCTCATTTATTTCAACTCAATCTTCATTCAGTGCATTTAGTTAGTGCCAATTATAATCCTGCTTTATTTGGATGAGCCTTTTTTTTTTTTAAATCACAATATAGTAAATAACATCTTTCAATCTTCTAGAAAAGCAAAACAACATTTTTAATAACCAACATTTCTGAACGAAATCTTAAACTTCAAATTCTTTTTCTTTTTCTTTTTTTTTTTAAATAAAAAACGGCCATCCAACTTGAACACTTAACGATAGGTTTGAGGTATACCAGGTTGAACCGGTTATGCCTTTTCCTTTTCCAAGTTATCCTTACACGAGTCTATGGTAGGTAAAGATGGTCCTTTAATGTGCTTATCCTCACTTTGGTCTGCTATTTTGTCCTTATTTATATCTGTGAATTCTGAAGAGATTCGTATATATCAATTTCAAGCCCATTTTTTTCCTCCCTTGGATTATTTTTGGGAGATCTTTTCGCTTTGTTAATTCTTAACCCGCTCCAAGATTTTTATTTTATGATGAAATAATATATACTTGTGAAAATTGGAGTCAATTTGAATTAATTTCTGGATAAAGAGCTATAATGAAATTGGATGTAATTTAAACAATCGAAAATTTAAATAGATGAATTAAACATAGTTTGAATCTTTTAAAATTTTTCCTTTCTCAAAAAAAGTCCTGAAGTGATAAAGCAGACTAACAGATGTCATTTTTAGGATATTCAGTCCTGATATATGTCAGGTGAGCATATTTTGTTTCTTTCAGAGTATTTTTTTTTTTAATAAAAAGACATTGAAAGACAAATATGATTTATTTTGAATGGTATATTAGAAGTGTATTTTATCCAAGCATATTCTTTTATTTTAGGGTGAATCCATCTTCAGCCCCTCCAATTTATCCTAAAAGTTCATTTTGACACCTCAATTGTCCTTCAAACCGAATAAACACCTATTTTCTTAAAATACAAGCTTTTTAAACACAATTTGCTGACATGGCAGGGATTATAGTTTAAAAAAAAAATTCAAGCGCGTGAAATTATTTTTTTTTTGGGTGAAAAGAGGTGGGCATTGCCCACAGAACAAGCTCTAACTAACAATAGGAACGCTTGTCATATCATGGCAAAGCCATATCTCCAACCCAAGCGAAGGTGACAGTAAAGCATGATATCCTGGTGGAAAACCATGACCAAGATGAGCCATAAAATCTGCTGCAAAGTTGGCTTCTCGATGGATATGGTGGAAAGTGATGTGTGAGAAATCTTCTGATAATCCGCGAATTTGATCAATGAGTGGATTACAAGTGGATCCCACTGAGCAATTGCCATTGATCATATCAACCGCCATTTTATTGTCACTTTCAACAATGATTTTATGAGATCCTTCCTCCTTGGCTCTGTGAAGTCCATAGAAGATACCCCAAAGTTCAGCTATGAGGATGGGGCATGGTCCAAGGTTAACTACGAATCCACTACACCAGCTGCCTTGATGATGTCTCAACACCCCACCACAAGTAGCAGTTCCTTTAGCAGAAATCGAAGCATCCGAATTTACTTTAATGAGATCTGCGGGGGGTAGGGACCAGACTGTCCTGATTGCATCCATTTTCCCCTTACTTGCTTGATCCATCCTAGTCCACGCTTCGCGACTTGCTTTGGCCAAATTCACAGCATCTTGTAGTAAAAGAAGAATTGGTTTCTTTTTATTTATTACCTGCAACCAACGATAAAAAATTTAGGAGATAAATGCCATCTCTTGTTTCTGTTTGTTCTTCATTGACAAAGTCAATCTCCTCTCTTTTCTCTGTTGCCCATCACCCTACATATGAGTCTGCTTCAACCGAGACTTTCATGTCAATTTCATGGCTAAGAAAACTCGTTGATGTTTTTCTCTGCTGCGAGGCTGAATTTAAAGCGATTTTAATGATGGGTAGGGATCCATGTCAAATCTCGAAACCACTGTTGGATCGGTTGATCCCTGAGCTTCTCAAACGTGCTATTAAAACTTTGGATATCAGTAATATCGTCTCAACTGGGGTCGATTTTGTTTGTCAATGTCAAAAATTCGCTGAAATTACTGTCTCTGCTTTAGAGCAGAAGCCAATTGGCGATGACCAAGTGAAGCAAGCTAAAAAGGATTTGAGTTCTTTGCTTTCCGCAATGGTGATTGATGATAAAGATCAAAATAAATAAAGGAACAGAGAGAACTTGGTCTTTGGAAGAAGACAGTGGCAAAGCCAGAATTTGTAATCAAGGGGGGCAAAAAAACCAAAAACAGCCAAACTTGTGAACAAAACTATAAAATAAATCCCAATCCAATTGTTAGAATATTTTTAAAGGAAGGTTAATTAATGACAAAACTACAAATCAAGCAAAAATGTCCATATTAAAAGATGACCATAAAGTATTATGAAAAAAGTCATGACCATAAAGTATTATGCAGGACACAAAATATGTATTATTTATACAACCTAATGAAGCCAAAAAAGCAACTATTGATACTATAAAATTTATTTATTAGTTACGTATTTTTCATTTGTTTAGTTAGTTTTGTTGTTTTAGTATAAACAACTAGTTATTTTATTAGTTTTGTTAGTTTTAGTGTAAACAACTTGTTGTTTTATTATAAAAGGTAGGTTGTATTCTTCTTTCATATATATGAAAAATGACCGCAAGCTATTTACACTAAAATAAGCTTGCTGTCATTTTTCATATATCTAAAAGAAGAATACAGCTTACCTTTTATAATAAAACAACAAGCTGTTTACACTAAAGCTAACAAAACTAATAAAACAGCTAGCTATTTATACTAAAACAATAAAACTAACTAAACAAATAAAAAACACGTGACTAATAAATAAATTATACATATACAACAATCCAATGAAACTAAAATTGAAAGTATTATCAAAAACCAAGGAACATAGCCTCAAACACAAAGAAAAAATAAAACTTATGCTATACACTTAAAACTTTAAACTAGCATAACTACAATCAATCCATTATCAAACAGTGAAGGGCATAAAAAATTAGAATGTAATCAAGAAGAACAGACTTTAAGCAACGAAATCATCAATCAAGAAGAACATATTTTAAGCAAAAATCTAAAATTGTAACAACTAAATTACTAACCTTTAAGAGATATAAAAGCAAAAAAAATATATAAAATTAAATTACCAACCTTAAATTAAAGATAAATCTTTGCAATATTGCTTAGTTTCTTCTTAAGTTTATCTGATTTTTCTTTAAAATTTTGAAAAGATAAGAATAAAATTTTGTATTTTTTGTTTCAATAGAAGTGAGAGTATTAATGGGTTGATTGATTAAAAACTTAAGAAATAAATTAAGGACATATGGATAAAATTAAAATTTTAAGGGGGGTAAGATGGTCTATTTAATATATATATATATATATATATATTTTTTTTTCAAAAATTAAGGGGGGCAATTGCCCCCCTTCCCTTTCAAGTGGCGTCGCCACTGAAAGAAGAGGAAACACTATTGGGTCAAATAAAGATCGCGTTGCTGGCAATTTCAGGTCTTTATCAATGATTATAGCCAAAAATTGGTCTGCTTCAAAGCAAATTCAGGCTATGTCTTCTAGCCTTGTAGCTCCCCGCGGCGGAGAATCCACCGAACTTACTTCCCCTGTTTATATAATGAGCTTTATTTTTTGATAAGCCACCGATTCATATAATTAAAAAATAAGTACGGGGAAACCAAAATGGCTATCATGGACGGAGAAAGGAAAACCAAAATACAAATATTCCCTGCTTATCGCACAATTAACAACCACTGAATTACAACCAAAATAAAGAGCATAAAATCGAGAGAACCCAAAACCACCCCAGGCAAATAAGTAACCCATCACTGTCAAACTCAGATTTTTGAAAGCAAGTATGCAAAAGCCATATCTCCAAATGGAGCAGACCTCTTGGAGCAGGAGGAGAAAAAGAAACCAAGATCAAAACCCACCACCAGCAGAGCAGGAGAGTCAGAAATTAAACCAGCAAAGAGAATAGCAACATCTTCATATGAAAAACAGAGCTAAGGGAAATCACAACAAAGATTTATAACCAATCGGCTTTCCGATAGGATTTTCATTTTTCTCTCCAGTTACATAAGCTAAGGCATTTGCAAGCAAATCAGAACAAGAATCGCATGGAGAGAACATGCAGTCCTTTGCATAAAGGGTACTATAATGATTTATTTCAATAAAATCCAATTTATTCTTCAATTTCTTCTTGTCCTCCAATGAAAATGCAGGTAATCTTTGCCCTACTATCTGTTACATCTGTGGTTGATATTCACCATACATAATCAGTGGCGACGCCACTTGAAAGGGAAGGGGGGGCAATTGTCCCCTTTAATTTTTGAAAAAATATGGATAAAAATAAAATTTTAAGGGGGGTAAGATGGTCTATTTAATATATATGTATAATATATATATATATATATATATATATATATATATATATATATATATATATATATATATATATATATATATATATATTATACATATATATTAAATAGACCATCTTACCCCCCTTAAAATTTTATTTTTATCCATATGTCCTTAATTTGTTTCTTAAGTTTTTAATCAATCAACTCTTTAGTACTCTCACTTCTATTGAAAAAAAAATACAAAATTTTATTCTTATCTTTTCAAAATTTTAAAGAAAAATCAGATAAACTTGAGAAGAAACTAAGCACTATTGCAAAGATTTATCTTTAATTTAAGGTTGGTAATTTAATTTTATATATTTTTTTTTGCTTTTATATCTCTTAAAGGTTAGTAATTTAGTTTTTACAATTTTAGATTTTTGCTTAAAATATGTTCTTCTTGATCGATGATTTTGTTGCTTAAAGTCTGTTCTTCTTGATTCCATTCTAATTTTTTATGCTCTTAACTGTTTGATAATGGATTGATTATAGTTATGCTAGTTTAAAGTTTCAAGTGTGTAGCATAAGTTTTTTTTTCTTTGTGTTTGAGGCTCTGTTCCTTGGTTTTTGATAGTAATTTCGATTTTAGTTTCATTGGATTGTTGTATACGTATAATTTATTCATTAGTCACGTGTTTTTTTATTTGTTTAGTTAGTTTTGTTATTTTAGTATAAATAGCTAGCTGTTTTAGTAGCTTTGTTAGCTTTAGTGTAAACAGTTTGTTGTTTTATTATAAAAGGTAAGTCGTATTCTTCTTTCAGATATATGAAAAATGACAGCAAGCTTGTTGTTTTAATGTAAATAGCTTGCTGTAATTTTTCATATATCTGAAAGAAGAATACAACCTACCTTTTATAATAAAACAACAAGTTGTTTACACTAAAACTAACAAAACTAATAAAACAGCTAGCTGTTTATACTAAAACAACAAAACTAACTAAACAAATGAAAAACACATGACTAATAAATAAACTTTATGGTATCAATAGTTGCTTTTTTGGCTTCATTAGGTTGTATAAATAATAAATATTTTGTGCCCTGCATAATACTTTATGGTCATGACTTTTTCCATAATACTTTATGGTCATATTTTAATATGGACATTTTTTCTTGATTTGTAGTTTTGTCATTAATTAATCTTCCTTTAAGAATATTCTAACAATTGGGTTGGGACTTGTTTTATAGTTTTGTTCACAGGTTTGACTGTTTTTTATTTTTTGCCTCCCTTGATTACAAATTCTCGTTTCACCACTGTACATAATGGGATCCAAAATCCATGTTGAAGAGAAAACCAAAGCTCATTGAGCAGCCAAACGATCAACTGAAATCAGAGATGATTTTTGCATGACTTTCCCTTTTCCCCTTTTTCTTTTTCTTCTTCCTAAGGCTCTGCGTAAGTTTTCTTGATCCCAAGGGTAGAGTGCTTTGACCTTTGAAGATGCAGGTTAGAGAGGTTTTTCATAGTTTTCATGTATTTTTCATAAATGTAATTGACACATGTCGGTCTTTCTTGTATGACTGCCATGTGTCCGTAAAGAACGGCGATTGCGACTCACTCTCCATTCTTTGCTGCTTTTACCTCAATTTTGTGTTTAAAAAGCTTGTTTTTTGAGACAATAAGTGTTTATTCAGTCTGAAAAAAAAAATTGAGGTGTCCAAACGAACTTTTGGGACAAATTGAAAAGGCCGAAGATGGATTTACCCTTTATTTTATGATAAAAATTATTCTCTCTGTTTTTTTTATCTGTCTTTTTTTAATGAAATTTATATTCTATTTATATGTTACTTTTAAATTTTTAATTTAATTTAATTTTTCAATTTATTTTTTTTCTATTAAAATTAAAATCAATAAAATTTAATAATTTAGTATTAATAACGTAATTTAATATTAAATTTAAGCTTATTTATTATTTTTTAATCTTAGTAAAAATAACAAAAATAATTAATAAAAAAAATGAAAGTAGTAGATACTTCGTAAAGTTGGAGTCCATAATTGAGAGATGCTATGAGCATGGACGGCTATGAAATTCTCCAATTTTATCTATTTATATTATTAAATTTGAAGTCTCCTACTCATTATATTGAGATATTTTAACTAACAATGCAGTTTTATTCTATTAAGCTCGAAAAGTATAAAATTAAGTTTTTATTTTTGGGAAAATAATAGGATTATAAAGTGTAAGAAACATATCAGTGATAAAAAAGCTAGTTTCCTTGGTCAGTAGTCACCAAGGAAACTAGCTTTTTATATAAACATATCAAGGAAAACACTCCCTTCATTATATAAATTTAGATTTAATTATTTAGTTATTGAAGCTATGGATAAAAAAGTTAGTTTAGTTTGAAAATAAATTATCCATAATTTTTTAATATACCCTAAATTAATGCTAATTGTAAGAATTAAAAAAATTTATAATAAAAAATCACTTGTCTAACTATTTTTACAAATTCTAATTGATCAGAGTTTAAATTTGATCAGATCTGTAGATTTTTTTTAAATTAAATTGAGTGCAAGAGATTTTTTTCATTTTTTTTAATAAATTGTGTACCAACGGATTCCAATTCTTAAAAAAGAAGAGAAAAAAGAGAGTAGTTAGTTGGAAATTTCTACTCTTATTTAAAGCGTGACGAAATTGAAAGCATATGACACACTAAAATTAAAATGTGGTAGTTGAGAAAACATGAACTATATTTTTTTATTTCTCTTGTTTTAATGTTGCACATTATTTTTTAAGAGGAACACATACTTTTTAATTAATTATAAATATTATTAAAATAAATTAAATATAATTTTTTATTGTACTTTTAATCAGGTTAATTCTATCTCTTTGATAAAAAAATGACAATTTTAATTTTTTTTGCATAAACAAAAAAATCATTAATCAATGTTAATTTTGTAAATTTTTTATTCTAATTTACTAAAATGTATTTTTATTAATTTTTTATAATATTATATTTTCATTGTATTAAATATTAATTAGGGACAATTTTAAGAATAATGTATTTTGTGAAATTAATTGGGTTATTGGAGTGTTTTGTAAACTAATTGGGGAATTGGGGTGTTGACCTCATTTTCGCTGGATTATTGGGCGAAAATGGCAGGAGATTCACGAGCATGCAGGGGGGTGGCAGGCTGCTCCATTTTTGCTGGAGACTATGGCGGAAATGGCAGTGTGCAGCAGTGTGTTCGGATGCTCCATTTTTGCTGGAGACTGCAGCGAAAATGGCAGTTGTTTCACGTGTAGGGCAAGCGGCTCCATTTCCGTTGGAGACTGTGGCGAAAATGGAGCATTTTCGCTGGAATCTCTCGCTGAAGTGGACAGGCTGTTCCCATGAACACACAATCGCGCGCACTGAGCTCCCTCTCTCCCGCTATATATAAGTGGTTTTAAACATTAAAAGTTTAGTTTGTTTGTTGAGATTTATAGCCAGTTTATAAAAGTTATTGTGAGAGTAATTTTAGTGTGCTATTATGAAAAAATTTACAATCATTTGTTAAGTATGATTCTTGTTATCAGGTAAGTAACTATATTTAAATTTTTGTAATTTTACTCATTTAATTTTAGAATGTTATGTATTAACAGAATTTTAATAATTATTTAATTTGATAAATATCAGGTATTAATTAGATTATAAAAAGAGCGAATTTGTAAGGCGCAACGATCATAATATTAAAGGTAAGTATTAAATAGCTAATGAGCTGATTATTTAGTTGTTATAAAAAAATCTTTTAAAATTTTGAAATATAGGTTATAAAATGAAATAAAGTTTAATTTGTAATATAATTTTTTGTACCAATTTTATACAATAGATGTTGCAGACATATCTTACTCGAAGAGCCAAGATTATGAGCTTATATTATTAAGAATTATGAGCTTCTATTAGTGAAAATATAAGCGTAATTTGTAGTAGTATTGTGTAATAATATTATATAAATTAAGCAATTATTATCATTTTGTGTTATTATTAATTGGTTTACTATATAAAAATTTGAAAATTCTTTTATTTATTTTGGCAGTTATTGTAAACGGCAAGTGAGATATTTTTTTTTATTTTAGATCTGATATTATGTTGTTTTATTTTATGAGAAAAAAAACTATGGACAAATATTACTTAAAAATTATATAATTGTATTACAAGTTACATATAGGCAGAAGATGTCAGGCTATACAGACTTTTACTTGCACAAGGGAGGAAAAATTAGATATGAAATTGCTGGTTTTCAGTATGACATATCGGGTCCAGATGCTGTTACGAAGAGAGTAAGTTTTAAAAGTAAGCCAACCCTTGCTGAATTAAAACATAAAATTCACGTTAAATTTAATTTAGGCGTTAACGATGTGATTTCAAGAATTATTTATAAAAGTCCACTGTACAATCGAGGGTCGTTATGTTGGACGACAGTAGATTTGGAAGATGATAGTGACATAGATATGATATATGAAAAATTAAGAGAATATGACGATTACACAATTGTTGAATTAATAATTAAAGTGGATGAAGGGAGGTTTGGAGCTAATATGCAGGCAATATACGAAACTGATGAGCAGGATAGAAATGATGCAACACAGATGGTAAATGTTGATGCAAGTCAATAATTTTTTGTGAATGATGTTGGTCCAAGTCAGCCCATGCAGTCTGTCAGTATGGAAGATTTTGAATATTTATCACAATCAAATTTTTGTCAGTTTGTTGGTGATGCCGGTCATAGTCAGTATGATTGTGATGCCGATCCTAGTTAGACAAACCAATCTGTAAGTCAACGTGATGGTGACTTACTTGTAAGAGAGGGCAGTTTGACATCAGGACACGGGTTTTTACGTCGATCACGTAGATACATGCCTGATGTATCTAGGAGACAACCTAGACATTCAACTGGCCTCATGCTTGATGGTTCAACGAGTCAGTCTAAACGGTCTGTTAGCCAGGTGCCTAATGGTTGAATGAGTCAGCCCAGACGTGTAGTGACCCAAATTCCTGATCAATGTATTAGTCAGCCTAGGCATTCATTGAGTCGATGGATGGACGATTTTTTAGTAGGTCTATATTTGGCAGTAAATCAAGTAGTCGTCGATATGATATGAGTTATCAACAACAAGTAAGGGTTGATGCAAGTCAACCTAGTCAGATAAGATAGTTTGCAAGTCTTCAGGATGGCAATCTACTCGGCAATTCCTTTTTTGGCAACAGTCTAAACATATCTTTGAATAAGGGTCCTGATGTAGATATTGGTAAACAATTATGTGATTTAGTTGGCAATTGTTTTTTTATGTGAGATGTATCTATGTTTTTTGAACAATTATGTGATTTAGTTGGCAATTGTTTTTTTATTGAATAAGTAGCAATTTCAAGTACATTATAATAATATATTACAATACTAATAATACATTAAAATACTAATGGTGCCTAAAAATCGAATTTGATAAGTGGCTGAATTCACTTGGTTCATCAAGTAAATGCATCATATTCGTATTGGATAGAAGTTCATCCAAAAAGTCATCTTGTTGCACGTTATCACCGATAGCTCCACTTGTATTAAACGCCTGAATGTTGCTTGTGTAACCTGTTTGATTGGGCTAAAAAACACTAACATTTAAATCCACATTCAATCTTGATGTACCTGTATGATAGTCATAACATCTGGATGGACCAGCTTCTGTATCAAAAAATGTTGGCTGAAAGGTTGGCTGACTAAATTCGGGCATCGTGATTGAACATGAATTATATAGGTAATCATATGCCCACGACATTGGTGGGGGAACCTGATGAATGCCAGATGGAACAGAAATTGATTGAACATTTGTCCTTCTCTCAGCCATACTTCTTCAACTTCTTCTTAATTGCCGAGGATCCTGAAATGGGACTGCCATTGGTGGAACTTGTACCGGATTGGGAAAGGCTGACGTGGATATTCAACCAATATTCTGTCAATTTGTCCAATAGCTCCTAAAATACCTTCGGTCGCCAAACGAATCCGCCTCCCTCAATTGAAGATGATGACAAAGCCAATTGTCTATGGTAAATAATTTCAGCACCATCAACCTGCATGCGTTTAAAAGGAGCTCTCAATATAAATAAATATATTACTGAATTGTGTTAAATAACCAATCCAAATTATAATATGTCCAGCATACCGATGATCCGATTGCTGCCCCAATATTGGTTATCCACCGTCTCGTTCTCATTATGTATCATTGCATGTATTGCAACCTTATATGCAATGGTGCAGTCAATAATTGAGTACCAACACATCAATTATGTCGATTATTTCACTCATTAATAAAGTTAGCAAACATGTTTTCAAAATTTTTATCATAATTTTCCCTCAAATCGATTGCATGTACTGTATCATCCATCATTGGGGGTCTCGAAATGGGTTGGTCCATTCCAAATTGTCTGAGATAACGATCCGGTTGGTGTCACTCAATGATATGAAAACAAGATAAAGACACGACTGATCGCCAAATGCGCTGTCCATTCTTACAAAATGAAGGCAATAGATGCATCACCCTTTCGTACGATTGCCATTCCACCTAATTAGAATTAGTAATATGATCAGTAATGTAGTAAAAATATCATATATTTTTGTAAACATCATACATAATAATTACCTCATCATCACGCAGAGTGTCTAAAATAACGTAGTACGCATGTACATCATTGTAACTACTATTGTTCAAATTTAGAGGAGATCACCACCTATTATAAAATAATAAATTAATTAAGTGCATAAATAAATAAAGACATAAATAACTAAATAAATACCTATATCCATATGGCATTTTCTGATCGGTCACACATTCCCCTACAAAAGAAGGTCGCAATAGAGGAAGCCTTTTCCATGCCCACATCTGTAATAACAATAGATAACCACCAACACCGTGGGCACTTAGACGTGTAGCACGACAAAGATTCCTATATAGCCAAGCTAAGCACGCCGACCCCCAACTGTAACTCCCGGCTTCTTCTAAATTTTCCAAAAGGGGAAGCCACATCAGATGGATATAATTATTTGCTTGTGATGGACACAACAATCAACCAATACAATGCAGTATCCATGCACAGGTGAAGCATTGTATTTCGTAGTCAGTAGCATCGACTGGCAAAAAACCAAACGTGTCTGATAACCATCTTAGTTTAACCGAATGACCTTTCAGCATATCTTCACTTGGCATATGTCCTAACAGTTGCTGACAGAGTATTGGCCAATTATGTTTCACACATCCAGTAATAGCACGCCCTTCGATGGGTAAACCGGTTAGTATCTCTATATTCTGTAGCGTGATAGTTGTTTCACCAATTGCGAGGTGAAATGTGTGCGTCTCCGATCTCCATCTCTCTACAAGTGCAATTACCAAATTCGCATCAACATGCATGAGACCTATCTGAGATACCCCATAAAATCCGGCCAATCTCAAATACGATATAATTCTTTCATCAATATTTGCATAATGACTCTCCATATTGGCCCTTCAAACATATAATACATTATGTTCAACCTAACAAATAAAAAAAATTATTCATTTAAATGAACATGACTTAAATTATTTCATATATACGCTACGTATAAATAAATTTCTATTTATGAATAATTTAAATTAAAATTACAACATTGCTCCACACTGCATCTGCCTGGTGTTTTCCTTTGAGCGTCAATAGATCATCAACGCATGGTCCTGAATTTATGTAAGGCTGGTTTTGAAAGCGATTCATTTTTAAAAATACCTACATTTAAATGTGATAAAAATATTATATTAACAAACCCCTCATAACATAAAACATTATAATACGTATAAAAAATTAATATACTAATTTAATATCATATACAATATATTTATATATATATTTTTAAAATGACATTCCATTTAGATAACTTTTAATTAAAAAAATTTTAATTCCTATGTTCCTTATGTCAATAACAAAATTCCTATATTTGCATAAAAAAATCCTATATTTGCATAAAAAATAATCAACTTATAAATACCTTGGAATAATATACATTTTCTCAACTTAACAAATTTACTAAAAAAAATTAAATTATTTTGCTTCATATCATACTCAACTGATTAATGCAGTTAAATAATATACATTTTCTCAACTAAAGAAACTTACTAATAAATATATAATTATTTTGTTCATATCATACTCAACTTATACATACATTTAAAAATTATACATTTTCTCAACTTCAAAAATTTACAAAAACAAATTAAATTATTTTACTCCATATAACACTCCACTTATACATACATTTAAAAATTATACATTTTCTCAACTTAAAAAATTTACAAAAACAAATTAAATTATTTTACTCCATATAACACTCCACTTATACATAAATTTAAATAATATACATTTTCTTTAAAGATAAAACTTGAAAAAATTTAAAATATTAACTTATTAATCAAAGGCACCAAATCTTTAACAAAAATAAAATCTTCACTCTTCAATTCTTCACCCTTAAATAACCAAAAACTAACTTCATCAACCAAATAAAACTCAGCCCGCCTCCCTCTTCAACAAACACAAAAAATGAAATCCAGCAAATGTGAGAAATAAGACACCGTTTCTGCCTTAAATTCACATTTTACTGTGCATGCTCCTGTGCAATTCATTGTGCGCTAGTGAATTGCAGAAATTCCCAGCTATTTTTGTCATAGTCTCCAGCGAAGATGGAAGCCTGCCACCACCCTGCTGCACAGTGTTGCACACTGCCATTTTCGCCAGTCTCCAATGGAAATGGAAGCCTGCCACCACCCTTCGTGCTCGTGAATCTTCTGTTATTTTCGCCCAATAATTCAGCGAAAATGAGGTCAACGCCCCAATTCCCCAATTAGTTTATAAAATACTTCAATAACCCAATTAATTTCATAAAATGCATTATTTTTAAAATTGTCCTTATTAATTATCTATTTTTATAATATTGATTAATTATTTTTTTGTTTATGCAAATATTCTATGAAAGGAAAATCGAATTCAATCTCAACTTGTTAGTCTGAGTCTATTTTACCAGCTCTGCAGAGTACAGACACAGTACTACTCACTATTAAATTATCAATGAAATCTTAAAATGATAAAATGCAGAAGGGGGACCCACTTTCTGATTCCGGTGGGACCCTTTGTCTACTAGTCCAATAAGTAGCAGTAGAAGTAGAAGAAGAAGATCACTTTCCTCTCTTACATAGAAGAAAACCAACCATCAACTCAAATTGCTCGTCAAGATTGAGGCTTTGTGCTATTTCTAAAAGAAGAAGAAGAACGATGGAGGCAATTGCAAAAGTATCGTCAATTTTTATATATCCTATCAAGTCATGCCGTGGTATCTCTGTTTCTCATGCTCCTCTCACTCCTACAGGTAAACCCATCACTTCTGTTTTTTTACTAATTCTTAATTATTTCTTGCATTTTTCTGTGACCTACTTGGTTCTTATTCAGGATCTATATGGATCAATTTATCAGCTTCTTGGACATAATCATCGGCTTGCATCTGTTTATTTTATTTTTTCATTTTCTTCGTTGTTCTTGGATTTGTTGACAGAATTTTGAAGAAAAAAATACTATAGACAGATAAAATATGATTTTGGGCTCCCTTTTCTATATGTATGTATAGTTATGGATAGTGAATTTGATATGTAAATAAGTTGTTAATTGCTTTTGTTTTTGAGTTTTGAATGTTCAACATCGTTTTTAGAGTGAGAAATGCTTCTTTTTTGTCTCCATGCCTCTGTGCAAATGAGCTATTCTCGTTGATTAACATAGATTTCAGTGCATATCACATATATGCCTACTTAATAATTGAGATTTGTTGTCATGTTCGGTGCCATATGTGTTGGTAATTTAAATTTTCATAAAAATACCTGAATTTGTAACATTTGAATCTGTTAGGGGTCCTTTCAAGTTACTTAAAAGGTCAAACATTGTTGATGTCCAGAGAGATAATCATAATACACTGTGGTAATGGAATTCCAGAAATAATACAGTGTGTCTGGCTTGAAATAGTGGTTCACTACTGTGAGTTAACTTGTGCAAGAATAGATTGTTTGAGCATGTATGTAGTACAATTTATCTCAAGTGTCTGAGAAAATCTTAGTGCAATTGCCAACTATCTAGTTCATATTTCTTTGCTAGTGTAGCAGATGTTCTCGCCTTTAGTGAATTAGGACAGATAATGTTCTGCATAAGTGGCCAACTTACTTGTGAACATGCTGATAATTTTCTATCTAGCTTACATTGTTTTGGATCATTCACAATGCTTTATTATCTTATACATATGTATTTAGCAATTAGACAGGCAGACAGTTTAATTTCCTGTGTTTTATTTGTATAATTAATGCTTTGCTTGGATGTACAGGATTCCGATGGGATCGCAACTGGTTAATTGTGAATTACAAGGGGAGAGCATATACCCAAAGAGTCGAACCAAAGCTTGCCCTGGTTGAGGTACAGCTTCCGCTTGAAGCATTTTCAGATGGTTGGGAACCTACTAAGAATTCATATATGGGTAAATTGGCTGTTTTGTTATTTGTTCTTTTTTGTCTATATAATTTTCTGATTGTCTATTTAATAAGACATGACAGGGGAAATCTTCCAGTGACTTCTAGGTCTTTCAGGGAGTTTACAGTAACATTTCTAATTAAATTGACATACAGTCTGATTCTAACAAAATTTATTCCCAAATATAACATGATATAAGGAATCATTTCTGGAATTTCGGACTGAAAGATTTCAAATTCTAGGTTCTTATGTGTATGGCAACCATCAAAAGCATTTCTTTAATATCCTTGTAATCAGAGTAAGAAAAAGGGAGAATTCTTGGTTCTGTGAGCAGTTTAAAACAGGTGCTATTTTATGATCTTCAAAACTGACATTGTTAATAACTATGGACACAATATGGTGATCTTCTGCACAGGAAAAAAAAAAAAGAAATTCATCATCCAAAATTGGGTATGAGTAGTTGTAGTTAAGAAGCCCTGGATGGCCTTCTGAGACTAACATGAGAAATTTTTTGTAGTGAGTGCTTTAGTTAATATCTTTTTAGCATTATTGACTGTTATAGTAATTACATCCATTTCTCAAAAAGAAATAACAAGAAAAGGAGGGGCTGCAAGAGAATTTTGTGCCCGCTGACATCTCTTAAGTATTAGTGGGTGTTCTTGTGATTTTCTTCTGTTGCTAAGAGAAGAAGACAAAGAAATCCTCGCGGATTCTTCTTTGATATTCATTAGTATGTTGCAGCATTGTCTTATTTAATTTCATCAAGAACTCAGCATAAATTCGTTTTCTTTCACAGTAATAAAGGCTCCAGGGATGGCTGTGCTTAACATACCATTAACGAAGCCAAAAGAAGTCACAAATGGTGTCTCGGTGTGGGAATGGTCCGGCTCTGCCCTGGATGAGGGCGCTGAAGCAGCAAAATGGTTTTCAGATTATCTTGGGAAACCCAGTCGGCTAGTGCGCTTTAATGCAGGTTCAATCCAATTTTGGCTTTTTGTAACAGTAGGATGTGAACAGAATTAACTACAGCAATTTCTGAAATATGAAAAATATGTTAGATAGGTTGTAATTGAATACTGGTCGGTGCAGCCCATTTTCTGGGTTACTTTCATCTAGTGTGCTTGCCTTGCACTTTATGACAATGATATCCTTGAACTTCAATTTGTAACGAAATGAAAATCTAAAGTTGATTTTTCTAACAGAATAATCTCTCTGCTGTCTTGCCATCCGTGCATCATTTTGATAACAAAGTGACTCCGTTGAGATTTTTTTTAATTGTTAAATTTATATCCTCATATTTTTCTTTTCCTTTTTCTCACACATTCAGTCCACTCTCTGAATCTTATAGTAGTTTGAGGGGGGAAAAGCTCTTGAAAGGCAGAGAATGGCCTGAATGTGGAAAGAGGGGAACATGAGGGAAGAAGTCTTGCTGGATCATGGATGGCTAGGTGGACTTGTCACACCATCAAAATGACAGAGTATGGATGGTAAGGCATTGTCATGCCATCAAAATGGTGCATGGATGGCAAGTGGACAACAACTGAATTTTTTGTGCTATAAAGTTTAAAATTGAGGGGAAGTTCAAGGACATTATTTTTATAAAGTGCAAAATTTAGGAACTATGGGTGAAGTTAGCTGCCCATTTTCTACTTTATTAATTTGCTTAGTTGTTTCTGAACCTAACTTTGACAGAATTCTTTGCTAAATATTCATTATTGTCAATACTGCAGCATCTGAAACTAGGCCTGTGAATCCTGATTATGCTCGTGGGCACAATATTATGTTTGCTGATCTCTATCCGTACCTGCTTGCATCTCAAGTTAGTCAACTTGTGCAGTAACTATTAAGTTGTATTTTTCATATGCATGAATCTCAGCTCTGGATGTTGTGAGCTTTCCTTTGCAGGGATCGTTAGATGCACTAAACAAGGTTCTCAAGGAGCCAGTTCCAATTAACCGTTTTAGACCCAAGTAATTAGTTAGACCCATGACCAATACATTTACCTTAGCTGAAAGAATTCAATTTTATTTAGTTTACGGAAACTTTGTAATATCCAAATATTGCTATTGCTTGGTATGCAGATTCAGTTTTCATTAGCATTGGTTTTTCCCCATTCAATTTCAATTATACAATCTGCATCTTCTTTGGATCTTTTAATTTGCTTTCGTATGTGTTTACAGCATCCTTGTTGATGGTTGTGAACCATTTTCTGAGGATTTGTGGAAAGAAATTAGGATCAATAAATTCACATTTGAAGGTGTCAAGCTATGTGACCGCTGTAAGGTATAATACTTGTCCTCTCAACATTTTGTTCTCTATTTATAGAAGTTGCATGCAGCTAACAACCTGTAAAATCAGCATTGTTAGGGAATGAAAGTTTGATGATAACTGCTTTTGCTAGATTAGAGTTGGGGTTACAATGCAATGTCGAGTTAAGCAAAGATAACCATATAGAATTAAGATTATATGCTGTAGGTTGGCTGAAGAGAAAGGAATAGGTGGTTTTAAAGGATCCAAGCAGCAAGGACCGCTCTTTTTTAGCAGTGAAGCAGCATTTGAATGTCTTGTCTCTAGAGACACTCTTTAATTCACTAAAATCATATGATTGTGGAATCCAACTCCTTTACTTTAAAATGTCCTCTAATATTTAGAAGAAAATATATGGTCTGAACTCTTATGACTGATTCCCTCATATTGTTGTTCTATATTGGTTGCTTTGAAGGAAAATTGATCTATGAGGTTTCACATATTCATTGAAATGCTGATAATTCTGAATGTTGTTATTAGACCTTTGTATTTCACATCCCATATTTTATTTATTTAAAACAACAATTTGGTTATTGTGCCTCGCAGATACCTACAATTAATCAAGATACTGCAGAAGTAGGGTCAGAGCCAAATGAAACTCTAAAGAAAATCCGGTCTGATCAAGTATTGCGTCTAA
>JBBPFJ010000408.1:40789-117751 GCA_037975025.1 Excoecaria agallocha
TCTACTAAATATTAATTTGGTCAGAAAAAGATTGCAGAGGGAATAATTGAAAAGAACTTTTTAATTGATGTCATTATTTATCACCATGAAATTTGTTCTTCATGTTCTGCTTCTTAACAAACTCTTCATAGTTATCCACATCATAAAGATTCTAAGACAAAATTGCCAGCCACTGGATTTAATCTAACAGTTTGGTTGTGCTTTCCCAAGCTCAATTCATTATATTCTGAAACATCTAAATCAAAATGTGTAGACATATCTGTATGCTTGCTTTTTGAATCAATAAAGTAGAAGGCATCCATCCAATGCAACCCCACAAATAAATATGAGGTGCTCCACCACGATAAAAAAAAAAAAAAAAAAAAAAAAAACTATTTGACATAATGGAAAAATATATCTGCAATAAATTGATCTCATTATAGAACCTGATATCAGTAACATAAAGATAGGTATTGTAGGCAAACGTAAATGTGAATGATTTCCCATCAGTATTTGTATTTCGAATGCGTGAGGTCAACATCAAATCTCCTCCTGGCCCCAGTGTTATCCTAAGACGAAACTCATAGCTGCAAATAATAATCACAAGCATCCTTGTCACTTTAATTGGTTAGCTAAAAGAAGAAGAAACCAGCATATTACAAGAATTCTCATATGTTGGTGGGTAGACAAATAGATTATAAAGATAATTTAAAGAAGAAAAAAATTAAATGTTACTCAAATAACTTTTCCAGTTGTCTGACCATGAAATATCATTTAAGAAATGCATGATAAACTGAGCTATATAAAATTTCTCTCTCAAGTTTGAGTCATGCACCTGTGAGGCCAGGTCTTTACATCTTCTTCAGCATGCTTAAGTATTAAGTCGACGAAAGCTTTATTTGAAGTGCTTGTTGGAAAAGGAGGGGGATCCTTATCTATGGTCCAAAACCTGTTCCTAGCAAATCCATGCCGATCAAGTGCCCCAGTACCAAACTGCATATGGCAAACAATTTCAATCATTGAAAAGGTGATTTAAAGATTATATATATATATTATATATATATATATATATATATATGCTTAGAAAGAAAAAGGTAAAGAACATACTTGAGGAAAGCAGATTGGAATACCTCCCCGGACAGCCTTTGGAGGCTTAAATATTGCCTGCACAAAGCACTGACTTAGTTTAGAATATTACGAATGCAAGAGAAACCAGGTAAGAAAAGATTGTCAAATGGTGGTTTTTGCTATCATTGCTGAGCATTACGCCCATCTTCCATCCAAGAATAAGTAAAGCTACACTTTATCAATGAAGCCATGAAGCTTTTTGTATGCAAAACATGTAGAGATTTAATCAACTTAGTAAAATTGATTTGGAAAAAGCGAGGAAGAAAAAGAAGCTATGTAATAGACCACTTTTAATATCTAGAAGATCTTTTGTTGACAATTATATGCAATTAGAACAAGCATGCATTAATTGTGCAATTTCACATTTGTTTACCAAAATGCATTGTATAGTAAAAACACAAGGCAAAGGAAGATACGGGGGGGAGGGGAGCTGTGGAAGGGATAGTAGGATGTCATGCTCAAGAGAAAGAAAACTTAATACTCTTTTTAGATCAATGAAGATTAGATCAAACTAGTGTAAGGTTTTCTGCACCTTAATCAAGAGTCCTATTCTATTCTCAGTCGGCAGATAGAATCAAAATCCCCTCAGAAAATGTAATAAAATAAAATATAAGAAGTTAAAAATTGTGCAGCTCAAACCAATAAAAATGAGATGAAGTATGTAAATAAAGAGCCACCAACACCCCAGCCCCCATCTTCCTTTCCCTCTCCGCCTCTTCACTCTCCCTCCCTCACACAAACACAGACGCAAAAGGTCAGCAATTTTGAAAAGCTATTAACAGTCTATCGTTTCTTTCAGATTATATCATGTCCTTTTTCTGTTCACTTTTTTTTTTTTCCTAAACATCCTAGCAAAGGTAGCATTCACTTCTCCCTCTAATCACAATAGAATGAAAAATTCAATGAGTAAACATGCAAAGGGTGCACCCCTTGACTGCAAAAGGATTGCAAAGCCCCCTCCAACTAATCAGTCTTCCTCTGCCACACTTATCGCAGAGGTTTCCAAGTTCCAAAAAAGAAAACTATTAGCAAAAGGCAGATTCCAAAGTCAATCCTCCTAAAAATCACTGCAATCGACAGTTCATAAAATATCTCCATCTCTAGTTAACACAGCTCAGCAAATGGATTTGCTGCATTAATTTCTATGGCATTAGAATTGGCTTCAGCATTGCTTATATTGAAACACATATATGGTGACAAAAGTTGAAATGATTTCGGCCAGGCAGATCCTTATTCAACTTCAATTAAATATATATACCTTGCTACTGAGAAAAAGCAATTCTTCTCCATGTTCATTCTTCCAAGATGCGACTTGCCCTCCATATAAATAGACCTGTTTGGGAACAAAGTATAAAAGTCATAAGCCCTCTGTCCAATGAGCTTTTGTAATCAATTTCAACTTTTGTTTTTGTTAAATATATTAGGATTAGATCATAGGAAGATGCTTAGTCAATTGAGGGTTTGTGTGTATGTGTGTGGGTGTGTAAGAATATATGGAAATTATCAAGGATCCAGACAAGTTAATGAAATGATATGTACATATCATTCGGTACATCATGGAGCATATCTAAAATACAAGAATGAAGACCAAGAAGGATATGGATGAAGACAAATGGTCAAGGCAGAATACACGGAAGGAAACACAAAAGCACACTGGCAATACTGCTTCTCCACCCTTCTCAGAGAAAGGTAACACACCAATAAATGGCCACTCGTACTAAAGATAAATGAACTTCATGCCAATTTATATTAAACTGCAAAAGGTTCATCTACTACATTTGATGCTGTAATTATCGACGGATGGAATTCTCAATCAAGTCCGCAGGACCTAAAGGACAAGTAGGAAACCCAAACTAGAAAAAAAGATGGCTGAGAGACACGCTCCAGCATTACAATTCACTATGCACTCAAAACCCATAAAAGAGATCCCAAAAAGTATCCAAATTCATTGTTTTTAGATATATCATTAAATTCCAGCAAAACCGTAATGGTGAAATCAACAATTCTATAAAACGAGAAATTTGGATTCGTTAATCGTTTTCAACAAGCCAACATATACGGAATAGCAGACAAGCCAAACATAAATCCTAATCCTAATCAAACTGGAGCAGATCTAAGGGAGAAACAAATGTAAAGACGCAAAATTTCCTCGTTCAAATAGAACTGGTTCTCGAATATCAAGAATGTTCTTCACAGAAACAAGAACATTAAAGGAAGCAAATGGGTTCTAATAAAAAAGGGAATAAAGAGAGAATAATACCTCAGCTGAGTAACCACGAACCTCACGCAAGATGATCTTATCGAGTCCATTAACGCCCTTACAGTGCTCCACGAACTGGGCGTACTCAGACATTTTTTGGTTTCTCAAGAAATGGAGAATGGGAAGAGGAAATCAAAGATGGTTAAAGATTGAAACTTTGGATAGAATATTAATGGGAATTTAGGGAAATGAGAAGAGTGAGTGAGATCGTCCCAGTTTTCCCAATCCATATTTTATATTCATCGGTGCATCCAAACGAAGTGTACTGTTACAAGGTTTTACGAATTATAGAAATCCATTTTGCCCCACGCTGTCCCGCTGTCCTAATATTTTGCTTCCCCCAAATAAAGGATTATTTCCATTTCCCAAAAACAATTAATAATAAGGAAAATCAGTTGTGAATATATATATATATATTTTTTTTTTTTTCTTAATAAAATTTTGAACTATTTACAGGTGAATTACTTACGTATTTGATTCTTTTTAATGATAATTACATATTTATTTATAATCTATGAAATTCCGTTTAATTTTTTTTATTTACGCTAAACTAATGAATATTCTGAAATTTTTACAAATGTTAATGTAGCAGAAAATTGTTAGTATAAATTAGTTTTAAATATATAAATGATCCATATTTGAAAACAAAATTTTAAAATAAAATAATAAGACCACGGTTATGTAAATCTTATCATTTTTTTTTCTCATTCGTAATCTAATTTATAATTTATAAAATGAAGGAATTAAATCTAAAATTGGATGACTTAATACTCAATTCTTGAAGAGTAGCCCCCTTTGCGGACATCCGACAATTCTTTAAGAGTATATTTCAAAATTATTTTTTAGACAAACTAAATCAATGGAGATCCTTATCCACTTTTTAAGTATCATCCAAAAATTTTTTAGTTAATATCCATCGCAAGAAGTTTTGAAAGGACTATGGAAAATGGCAAAAAAAAAAGGCATTTACAATTTAATAAGGGATAAATTAACAGTAATTTATTAATAATGGCAAATTCGAAATAATTGATATCTAAATAGGAAAAAAAAAGTTAGAATAAATTTGTATACCCTTTTCAAACTTAATCTGAAAAAATCAAGAAAAATTACTCTACTTTTTAAATATATTTACACAAAAAGTAATGTTTTGTTTTTTTATTTCCCTGCTATATTTGGGTCTATGAAATGCAGAAATTGGGTTTTATTCCTTAGAAAATAAATGTTAAATTTATTAAAGTACCGATATAAGTAAGGAATCTATGCAATTACAACCAATCAACACCTCTGACTATTAATAGCAAAATCATATATAGATTATCCTTTTCTCCTGGTACATTCTATCTTCATTGCATTTTTAGAATAATCTATGAGAGAAAATAACTCGAAACCAAAGTTTGAGTATCTTATGTTATAAATTTATTATATTTCATTATTTAAACAAGAAAAATTCTATGATCAAACCGTCAAATTTAGTGTTAGACAGGAAGTGGAAGAGTTTAGCTCCAAAGTCTAATATGTTTCAATAGTTTTATTAATGGCTAATCATGAATGCTATTTCAATTGGGCTGCTCTCCAATTAACAAAAGCTTGTTTATCTCTTGTTAAGCTAGCAGACTTTGGTTAAATCCGAAAAACAGAACCAAATTGATCGATTTTTTCAATTTGGTTCTATGTTTTTGTTTTTCGATTCAATTTCAGTTTAAGATTTTAAGCATGTTCGGTTCGCGCTCGATTTTGAGAGGAAAAAAAAGTATAAAAACCAAACCGACCGAATGTATTAACAAAACTACATCGTTTTATATGCTCTTTAAAACTACACATTTTTCTATTTGTATAACCTATTGAGTTTCACTCCTCCAGTCTCAAATTCAAGCAGACATGTACTCATTTCGTTTTCCTAACCCTCATTTCTCTCGACTACCAAATCGCCGACTCACCCCTCCCTCTAATCATCAAAGCAGCAATTCGCTATTGTCTCCACTCCCAACCATCGATCTTCACTAGCCCCGAGTCGTAACTATTTCCATTGAACGCGATTTTCTTTATCTGTTCAGGAAACGATCGAGAAGGAGGAGCAACAAACCAGGTTAGCTTCTGTAACACTCCCAAATTGGCATCTATCATGCATAGTACGATGTAAAGCATGAAAAGCTACCCCAAGTGAAATTTTAGAGAAAACATAATTGAATAAGATAGGAAATTAGATAGTGAGGGTAAAAGGGTAATTATAACCGAGCCTGAAAAACCGAAATAAGGGACTCGACGGGCAGTGTGACCTAAGAATGAAACATGAAAGTACATGTTAAACGGAGTCCAATAGTATAATTTGAAAAAAAATTGAGGTTAAATAAGCCTCCAAATAGGCAAATAAAAAAATTACGGGTTTATCTAGGGTTGATCAAGACTTTGACCGGGCATTTGGGGGGGTTTAGAGACCTCCAATTGCTCTCATATTTCACATACACCATATAAATAGTGTAAAGACACTCCAGGAACTAAAAAACAATAATTTCGGTAGTTCAAAAATTTCGGGCTTCAGACTGGCTGCACAGGCCACCAGAGCCAAAAGTATACTGAAACGATGTCATAATGAACTAAAATTTTAACCATAGGTTCTTGGAAGCACTAAGACACTTGAGAAAAAAATTTCAGAACATTCTGAGGTCTAGAGCAAAAATTCATATTTTTGGGTGTAAAACTAAGACCGGATCTGTAATTGCCTCAACACCAGCTTAGCCGTGAACAGTAAATTCCGATGGTAAATAAAATTACTAGGCTATAAATTGTACCCGAAAATAAAAAATATTTTATTTGACCATCAGAAAGTATTGGTTATGATGAGTTCAAGTTGAAATTTGAAGTGAAACTGAGGTCAAATAGGTATCCGAAAGTCAAAAATACGAAAAAACTAGCGTGTCAATTTTCTTAGTAAGAAGGTTTGACCAACTTTGACCGAATTTTTAAAAATAGCAAATGAACTTTAAAAATTACAAGATTTTGTAGATTTTAATAAAATTTCATGTAGAATATTTTGGTATAAAAAATTAATTTTTTAGTGATACTGGTAGTTATCGAATCGGATCAATTCAATTGAATCGGACCAGTAATGGACTCCGATTGGGCTAAAATTTTGTAAACTACTTATTTTTGATGTGATAAGAGTGATGAAATCAAAATTGTAATGAATTAGAGCTGAAAAGTGGGAGAAATTAATTAGAACTTTTTATTGGACAATTAATGGGCTTTGGTTTAATGGGTTAGGCCTATTAGCTTGGCCCAATTTTGGCCCTTTAGGATAGGTATTTAAGGCTGGAAAATCTGCAAATTTCCAGCAAGTTCCAGCCACCTCCTCATCCTCTTATTGGCCGACAACCTCACCTTCCCTTTTTCTTTAATTTCTTCTCTTAATCTCTTAAATCTCTCCCTAAATTCCAACATCCCAACTCTAAGTCTATCCCTTGTGACATGTATTTAAGCCTCCATCACTTGATTTAAGCCAAGAAAGTAAGGAAATTCAAAGATTCAAGTGTAGGTGTTAAAAGAGGTTAGTTGATTTCTTAAGAGAAAAAATATTTCTTTAGTATTTTTGGCTAGATTTTGATGCTTAGAATCCATTTTTGGTATCAATTTAAGTATATAAGATCAAAAACCTAGAGTTTATAATGGTGAAATTTTCGGCCATCGTAGGTTCTCAAGGGAAAGAGCAAGCTTTCAAGGAAAAGGGAAAGGAAAAGAAAGTCTAGGCAAGCTAGACCAAAGGAGAAAGGTTAGTGGCTTCCAAATCTTGGTATTTTCTTTGATTTTAGTGAGTTTTAGTGTATATAACTTAGGTAAAATGAATAATTTGTATGCTAAATTGAAATTGATGTTAGATTAGTGCAATTAGACTTTTTTAAGCATAGAAAAACACTTAATTGAATTTTTAAACGTGGATAGGGTAGTTTTCCTTTGGGGGCTGAAATGGGTATTATAAGATAACAATGTTTATTTTGTGTCATTTAATGAAATTAAGCCATAAATTGACATTAGAGGTGAAATATTGTGCTTGAGAATGTTTATGAAATTTATAAAAATTAAATGAATATTTTTAGGCAAGTTTTGCCTAGGTATGTAATGAAATATTTGAATTATTGTGAATTAATGCATAATTTGATGAAAAAATATTTCATTATGGTGAATTATGATGTAATAATTCAAAAATTATGTAAAAAGTTTGATTAATAATTAAGAAAGGTGAAAAAGTAATGAGAACGTGGGAAAACGGAATAATGAAGTGAAATTTGATGAAATTGTGTCCTTATAAATAGTCTGACAGTGAAATCTAGCTCAGAATATAGTTGGCTGGCTATAGAGATATCTATACCGCGGTACAAGTTACGACGACTTGCTTTGCTATGGTAGGATCATTGATCTCCATAGCATTTGTCTATTCTATTATCTGTTCTGTGAAAAATGATCATTCGGGGTCATTTTTCAGTCTATTTATGGCCTTGTGGGGTCCATGTCTCCTGTATCCGGTCTGAAAATTTTCTGTCGGGACTGTGCTAGGGGTATTATATTGATAATAAATCAAAAAGAGTGAAAAGAAAGATAAAAATGAAGTTTTTAGTGAAAAATTACCTAATTGAAAGGAAATAAAAATTTTAGGGGCAAAACGGTAATTTTACCAAATTTGGGGATTAATGGGTAAATATGGTTAAGAAATGATCGAAGGGTATAAAATGGTAATTTGGTATCCCAACAGTCTAAAAATGAAATTTTATATATCATAGGAACCAAAAGCGTAATTTTACATGAAAATGTTAAAAAAAGTGTAATATTAAATTTTTAAGTAATGATATGAGACAAAGTGAAATTAAGTGAAAATAATGATATTTTTGTAAATATGCATTAAAAATGGTAATTTTGTGAATAAGTGTAAAATTAGGGACCAAATGAAAAATTTACTTAAGTCTAGGTATTAAATAGTAAGAATTATCATTAAAAGAATAAAAATGTTTTTGAAAGGAAATTGGAAGAAATTAGCTTAAGTAGAAATTTAATTATAAGTTAATAAGTTATTTTATTATTATTAAGCATAGTGATAATATTATGGTTCAAGAAAATATCAAGATTGTTTGTCACCACTGGGCATATTTTATGCTCAGCAAGTAGATTTTTACTGCGTGCAGGTACCGAGGAGCAGGAGCATTAATGCACATTTTGAAAGAAGAATGTTTGTATAGGGTAGTTAATTTGTGTATATGGCATGTATATATGTATGTACAGATGTTGGAATTTGTAACAAAGGGCATGTATTCGATATGTATAAAGTTATATGTGACTATTAAGTTGTGATGAGATGGATATAGATGGGTTTGTTATATTATGAATTATGAGAATTGGATTGTAAATATTGATTATATTTGAATTATTGTGCCTCTGAGAGGCTGTGTGATTGTCTACGTTTCAGGGGGCTAGTCAGAATTATAGCTGTTATATTGCTGAATTTTTGTAAACTAAATAGTAATATTGGACAGTTATAAGTCAGCAGCAATATAATTTAAGAGTATAATAATGGAATTGAATTGGAAACCAAAGTTAATTAAATAAAAATAAGTAAAGAATTGAATTTAGGAACAAATGGGAAAAAAAATTTTGACCAGTTTACACTGTTCTGTTAGTCTAAGTGATAAGGATGTTACATTTATTGGTATCAGAGAAAGTGTTTAAGCGGTTCTAAGATCGGAGTGGGCATTAATAATTGATTTATCTGTATATACATGCCAATTGTTTTTGGGAGAAGGTGGTTTGGAATTAATGTACACTTGCTCCTTTTTGTTTTATAGTGAAAGGATGTCTGCTGAACAAAGGCAACAGGCGGGTGATAGTCAAAGTAAGGCATTGAACAATGTTGGGCAACAAGAAACTTCACAACAAATTCCTCTACCTGTAGCACTGCCTCCTCCTCCTCAGTCGGACTTCCTTAATTTGATGATTGATTGTATAAAGTTATACGTGATTATTAAGTTGCGATGAGATGGATGTGGATGGATTTGTTAGATTATGAATTATGAGAATTGGATTGTGAATATTGATTATATTTGAATTATTGTGCCTCTGAGAGGCTGTGTAATTGTCTGTGTTTCAAGGGGCTAGTCAAAATTATAGTCGTTATATTACCGAATTTTTGTAAATGAATAGTAACTTTGGACAGTTATAGGTCAGCGACAATATAATTTAAGGGTATAATAATGAAATTGAATTGGAAACCAAAGTTAATTAAATGGAAATAAGTAAAGAATTGAATTTAGGAACAAGTGGGAAAAAAAATTTTCCGACTAGTTTACATTGTCCCATTAGTCTGAGTTATAAGGGTATTACAGGATCAATTAAGGGGATCAAACCCAAGAATTTAAACATGAGAAGCCATGAGAGTCACTAAAGAGAAGCCATAATCAGGTACAAGTGAGCTTAGGATAGTAGGATGTGTACAAGTGGGTGAATGAGTGACAAGTGGCCAAATTTAAAGTCTTTGGATTCAATAGTTAAAGAGTGAATCTTAGCCATTCCTTTTGCATATATCTGGGCAATCAGATGTGGGATTAAATCATTTGGAAATCTCTAAAAAATTATTGCAACTTCCCCCTTCATCTTCAAGAATCCAAACCCCTCTCTTGGAATCCCTTTCCTCCATTTTTCTTTAATCAAGCTTTCTATCTCCTAATCCCAAGCCCTAATTCCAACCATATGCTCAGAAATTCATCCTCTTCATTTTAGGAAAGGAATTACATCAAAAGGAAACCAAGAAATTAAAGAGTTAAGGTAAGAACCTTTTGGTGTAATTTAGTGATTTTATGAGTTTTAGTAGGAATTTGGGGGAGAAATTGCTTAACCTTATAGGAAATAATTATGAGAGCATATTAGTAACTTTAAATAGCTCAAAATTATGACTTAATTCCATGTTTCTTTCTCTCTTAATTTTGGCTCAAAGAAGAAAGGAAGGAGGAAGGGCAAAGCAAAGGAGAAAAAGGAAAAGAAAAGGAAGAATAAGAGAGGAACAACTCAAACTGAGGTTAGTGGATGTGTATTACATTAAATTTCACTATTTTGGTTGAATTTCCTTAATTTTTCTATTATTTAACTATGCCTAGACATATTAAATGGTGAAATAATTTGAGACAACATTATATTAGGTTAATTTAAGCTAGTAGAAATTCATTTGAAGTAAGAAAATAAATTAAAAGGAAGAGGAATGATGTTGGCCGAATGGTACCACTTAGGGTACTTTAATGTGTTATGGCTTATAATTGGGAATTTAGTGATGAATAGCTAAAGTTAAGTGTGGAGAATTAAACTACAATGATATAATTAAAATATGAAAATTTACACTAATTATACAATAGTTACATAATGATGAAAAGAATAGTAACTTAAGGCTATGCATATGGAATTGATGTAATTCAATATGTTATGTCATAAAAAGGATATAAAACCATGTATGACATGAATTTAGAGGAAGAAAGAATTTGGAAGTATGATTTTTCTAAATGGCCGAATGGTATTTCATATAAAATTATGTGATTTAATTGAATTTCATGGTATTAAATGTATATGTATGAATAATTATTAGGTGACAAGCTCATGTGGGAACAATTTATGGTATAATATGATTAAAGTATTGTAATGAAAATAATTAAGCTTGGAAAAAATAATGATCTTAATGCCCTTAGTGTTCAATGGGTGACCCAACTCTAGGATAGTATGGCTAGCCATAGGGGCAATTGTCCCACGATATTCTGTATATTGACTGTTGTTGTATCAAGGAAAATATGATACTGTTTAGCTGGTCATTACATGATATTACTGGGGAGTAGTATCATGCCTTAGTGGTACGATCACTCCTGCATACTAGATCTGCTGATCCGTTTATCCAGCTTATGGTTTTCTTCTATTGACAGTAAGGGGTAAAATGGTAATTTTGCATAAAATTGAGTAAAAAGGGTAATTATGACAATTAAGATGCCTGTTAACCATGTGAATAAAAGTGAAATAAAATGTAAAATGAGATGTATGTGTTAAAAAAGGGAAAATATGTAATTTTGCAATTAACTGAGGACAAAGTAGTCAATTAGTATGGAAAATATGGTTAAAAGTGTTAAAATAGTCAACTTGAGTAAAAAGGGGCAAAATCGTAATTAAAAAAGTTATAGGGACTAAACTGTAATTTTTCACCTAAAGAAAAATTTGTAGGGACTAAAATATAATTTACACAATTGACTTAAAGTGAAAGTTAAAGAAAGTCAAATGGGTCAAAATAGAGGTTAAACTAGGTAAAAATGAGAAAAGTCAACTAAAAAGTTAAAATTGATCATAATTGGATGAAAGTCAAACTCTAGAGGTGTAAATGTAAATTTTCACTCAAATTGGAGAATTATTGAAGTTAAGCAAGAAAATTTGTTAATGAGATCAATAGAAGAAGGTTTATTACAAAAGGAATAAATTTATTATGAGGAGAATTAAATAAAGAAATAGGGAATTAATTGACTTAATTAAATAAAATAGTGAGATGAGGTTTTATGTAGATGCATCCACCACTAAACGACTATGTTGCTCAACGTATAGTTTCATTGACTGCGTGCAGGGACAGACGAAGTAGGAGAAGTAAGAAAGAACAAGACCCTGGCATGTACATAAGAAGACTTTTGGGATTATATTTATGTAAATTATGAATAATGTTGTAGTAAATTATTAGAATTTTTTTTTTGCAATCAGGCCTGTAAATAAATGTCATATGAACTTAGCTTTTGGTATGGATAAATGGTTTGCAAATTTTTCATATATGTGATATGAGTTATGTTGAGATGAGATTATAGAAGTGTTGTGCTCTTGATTGGAGTAGGAAAAACTTATATTGGGATTGTAAATTGAATTTTTGCCAGTTTGGGTAGCATGAATTATAAGCTGCCATGCTGCCAAAAATTTCACTAAATTGAATGGTAATTAATAAGGTATAAAGCAAGGGTATTGTAGAACAAGAAGTTGAGAGAATTCAAGTTAAGTAATATCCAAGATAAGTAATGACCAATTAGGAGAAGACAATCATATTATGTTAAGGATTTAGTTAAGTGAGGGACGTCACAACTTCCCTTCATTTTTGACTTGTTTTGAATGCGATTTCCTTCATCTGTTAAGTACTTTCAAAGTATTGTACAATTTAATGTACTTCTATGATATTATATTCTTTCAATTAATCGTATCGCATAATTATTATTTACACAAATTAAATTTTGGATGTAGTAATAATAATAGTATGGGAGAACTTTTATTTATAAAAATTAAATTCTAGATGTAGTAGTAGTAGGAGTAGTAGTAGTAGTAGTAATAATAATAATAATATTTTTAGGGACAAAATGGCGAGAAGTATTTTGTTGCTAATATAAAAAACGAATGTGTTTTGGTGACTGAATGTAGAATCTAGCAACAAAAATACCTATCGCTAATAATTTTTTAATCTAAGAGCGACCAAATATAGGGATTAATTAGCAACGAAATTTAGTCCTATGGTGGCGATTTTTTCGTCTTTATGTATATTGATGATTTTTTGTTTTGATCGCTATTATGATAGCAATGGCTAGATTGCGACTTTTAGTTGTGGCGTCGTTATAAGCAAATAGTAACAAAATTTTAGCTATTAAGACGAATTTTGCCATTGCTAATTCCTTATTTTTTTATAGTGTTTGGGCAATAGGGCTCGGATTGGCTCGATCTAGACAAAGGTTGGGTAGACTAGGCCTCATCCGATCGGGTTAAAGGGCCTAGTTAGGGCTTAGGCTAGGCCAAAAGGCCTGGTTTGGACGGGCTGCCAAAGGTTGGGGAGAGTAGGGCTTGGTCAGGATAAGGTTGGAAAAAGTAGGGTCCGGGCTGGGCCGATGGGCATTGTCCAGACTAGGGTTGGGTAAAGTAGGACTTAGGCCGTGCTAGAGGGCTTGGTTTGGGCAAAGGCTGGGTAGAGTAGGATTTGGGTAAAATAGAGCTCGAGCTGGGCCGAGGGGCCTAGTAGGGACAATGGTTGGCTAGAGTAGGGATAGGGATACGGCTAGGGCTTGGATAAGGCCAGAAGGGCTTAGTTTGGGTAGGGGGTTGGATAGAGTAGGGCTCAGGCCAAGTCAACAGGGGCCTTGTTGGGATAGATGGTAGAGTAGGGCTCGGGCGGGTCAGGGGGGTCTAGTCTGGGCAGAGGTAGAGTAGGCTTAAGCAGGGCTATAGAGCCTGATTTGGGTAGGGGGTAAAGCTCGAGCTAAACCAGAAAAGAGGGGCCTAGGTAAGGTTTTAGGCACAGGCGGGGCCCGACGTAGGAGGTAGGCCTCAGTCTAGTCCATGGGGCCTAGTCTGGGTCGTTATAAATTAATGTAAGGTTTGGGCTAGGCTAGGAGGTCGTAATCTGGACTACGACAAGATTAAAGCTGGAGTGAGGCCCGGGATAGGGGATAAGGCTTAGTTCAAGATAAAGGGGCTTAGTCTAAGCCGGGGTAATGGTTGGGCTCGAGTCCCTTGGATTGGGCTAGGCTACATGGCCTAGTCTAGGCATGATACTGGGCCAATCCAGGCAAATCTAGGTGGCCTAGTCTGGGTGGAGGTAGGATGGGGGTTTTAGGTTTGCCAATCTAAGGTAGGGTTTGCGATGAGCTGGATGACAGTTTTGTGATAGGACTTAGGCCAAGCCAGGGGGCATAAGCGGGGTAGTGTGGTACTTTGGGCAGAGACATGGGCGTAGTCTGGGTGAGGTTAGTGTAGGGCTTAGGCCGTAGGGGTAGAAGGGTAGGGCTCAAGTTAGGCTAGGTGGCCTATCTAAGTGGAGGTAGAGCTTAAGAAAGGCAGGGCTAGGAGTAGGGGTGTGCAATAGCCGACCCGACTCGATCAACTCGAACCGACAAAATCGGGTGGGGTTAATCGGGTTGGTAGGGTCGGGTCAAGGGAGAGGTTTGTGAAAATTTCGGGTTCGGGTGAAAACCCTCCAAAAATCAACCCGACCGACCAACCCGACCAACCTAGTATATAAATGAAAAATCCCTAATTTTTCTTTCATTCGCTCGGTCCCTCCTCTAAAAATCCCTAATTTTTATTTCATTCCCTCGGTCCCTCCTCTATGCCGCCCTAAGAGTTTTTGGCCGCCTCCGTCGCCTCGTCGCCGGTCAGTGATCACCGCCTCCTCGTCATCTCCTTCATCCAGTTGAAGACAAATTTTGAAGAGCTGCTTACTGCGAATTGGTTGTGTTGCCGTCAGATTTGCTTAATCATCTTCCTTGGTGAGTTCTATTCTTAGCAACTTGCTCTGATTTCTATTCTATTCTATTTGTCTAAAGCATTTGCTTTGCCATCTCCACTTATTCTTTGAAAAAAAAAAGAAATAAACCATGGCAGGGTCGCTAGTAGGAGGCTCTATTCTCTCTGCTTTTCTCCAGGTTATGTTCGACAGGTTGGCTTCTCGTGAGGTTCTTGAGTTCTTTAAGGGCCAAAAGCTCAACGATGGACTCTTGAAGAAATTGAAGACCATTATGATATCTGTCAATGGAGTTCCAGATGATGTAGAGGAGAAGCAAATTATTAAGCCAGCTGTGAAAAATTGGCTTGACGAGCTCAAAGATGTTGCGTATGAAGCTGATGACTTGCTGGATGAGATTGCTTATGAAGTTCTGAGATTGGAAGCGGAAGTTGGTTCTCAAAATGACCCTAACCAGGTGCGGAATTTTTTCTCTTCTTTTAATCTATTTAAGAAGGGAAAGAAAGCAAATTTAAATATTTAATAACGTTATCCATGGCTTTTAAATTTTTTAAATAAATTATCATCAAAATAAATGAAACTTACTTTGCTTATGAGCCCATCTTTTGTCAAAGAATTGCTTAGTTTATTGAATAATTCATACAGAGCTTCAACTTCAGTTTCATCAGTAACTAATTTTTTTCTTTGGTATACACTCCTAATAAATATGCTACTAATTTATCGTTGTGTATAAATTAAAGCAACAATTTAAAATATGCTACTAAAAAATGTATTGAAATATACTTGTTTTGTGGTAGAGTATTTGTTAATTATGATAGAACCATTTCAGCACATATAGATGTTGTCGTGCACCTAGCTCATCTAGAATGCAAAGCTGTTATAAGATAAGGTTACTTTTGATATTGTTCTTCTTAAGCAAAATATGGTTTTCTAATTTGTTTAATTTGATATAATTGGTAAGGTAATAATAATGTCTTGCAAATGGCAGCCATGGAAGATTGGATAATCATTACGACAATAATTTTATTGTTTTGATTTCAATGTTTATATTTATAATTTTGATTTAATTTTTTGTTTGACTAAATTTGTAGATGTCTCAATCGAATGAAATTGAATTGGACGAAGACATCGTCTCAGCAGACCCATTTATTGTTGGATGTTATATGTTAGTTATTGTTGGATGTTTAATTTGATTTTTTATGTTTATTTTTATTATTGTTGTTAGTGTTATTTGTGGATGTTTATTTTTATTATTGTTTTAGTGTTTATTTATTATGCAATATATGTTTGTTGTAATTTTAAAATTGTTGTTTTGTTATATTTTTATAATATATTTTATGGTATTTAATTACATTTTACTTAAAATTTTAGTTTAATCAATTAAAATGAAATTAAAAATCGGGTTGTTCGGTTCGGGCCCCGAAAATAATCGGGTTAATCAGGTAGAGGCCCGACAGCTTAGTAGGATCGGTTCGGGTGAGGGTAAACTCAAAATTTCGGGTTAATCATATTTGGGTCGGGTTGATTCGAACCCGACCGATGCACACCCCTAGCTAGGAGGCCTAGTTTGGGCGGGTTCTTTGCCAGTTCATGCCGGTTTTTCAACATTTCGATTTTATACCGGTATTAATGACACTGGATTTTGCCTATATGTTACACTTTTCCATTCCGGTTTGGAATGAGAAATAAGGCTTATAAAAGGATTTGGTAGCCTGCTGCAAATATTACGATGGCACAATTTTTCAGAAAATTAAGAAAAGAAAGTTGTCTATCTAACTTTTAAGCTGAAATTTTTTACCATAACACTTTATATCAATTTATTCACAGATTCCACTTGCTAATAAGTTGATAGCAAAGACTAGTACTAGTGTGGATACGCATAGAGTCTTTTTGATATTGAATAAATTTTGAAATAAATACTTGCTTACAGGTATGTTACAGAAATGCCGTCACCTTCATCAGTGCCTCAATGCCACAGGTGGCATTGGCTGGGGAAAGGACCACCGCCCTCCCTCCCTCTACGGTACTTTTTATTTATTTATTTTTGGCATTTATGAAATTTTTGTTATTTCATCTCTAATATATTGATGTTGTGAATTAGGTCCCAAGGTGGAGGTAGCCGAGTCTGAGTGATTGGTTCATATTCAGGTATTTTAAGATTCACGTTCAAATGGCAAATTTTCTGCTATGAAACTCATTTAGCTAAAATTTGGTGGTATGTTGTTAAGCAAGATACAGAAAAAGGTTAAAAACCGTCCGGTTAATTCATGGTAAGCAATTGAAGCTAAGCTAACAGAGAAATAAATTTCCTTTCAACTATCTTGAAAAAAAATGCGTGAGTATACTTTAAGATGCGGTAGCAAGTCTATCGCTGAATATATGTAGTAATGTGAAGAGTTAAAAACCTGAAGTCTTGGAAAAAGCTTTGCAGTCATTGGCACAATGTAGGGCTGGTATAAAGGGCTCATATTAAGAAATAAATAGGTGTCTATATCGAGGTGAAACACGCTTCCATACAAATGCCAGAATTAACTGATTGCAGAAAAAATGGGGTTCAAATTAGGGATATGTTCAGAATTTTATGGCTTTCTGGAAATAAATTTTTGTCTGTGGGAGTATTCAATTTCACTCGTTTATTGATTTCTATTGGAAATTCTTGTTGATTGACAAGAATTCCCTTTCCTTGTAGGATTAGAATGAGTTCTTGAGACGAAAGTATGAAAAGATTAGGATTAGTTTAGCTCTATAAATTTTGTGAGTCTTTAGGCTTTTAAGTATTCAATTAATAAACAATTTCCCTACAATTGTTGTGTGATACAATTCTCTCCACAGGTGTGACTGCTGAGGAGTTCTAAGTTTTATTCTTTGAACTTGGTTGCCTTATTAAGCCCTATTTTAGCCAGCCCCTTCACAACCTCAATCCTTAAATTGTGTCCTAACCGTCATAAAATTAACTCTATGATTACATACCTAAATAAACTTTACACTAAAAACGTGGAATTGGTATTAAAAATAATAAAAAGAAGTGCTGTAATGCTTCCTGGGAATCTTGTCTTCTCTCCTCTAGTTTTCATTTCATTAAGATAAAGACTACGTACTAAGGTTTGTTGTTGAGATAGTTAATATTTACGGGGCCAAGGCTTGACAGTGACCAAAGTGATGGCTAATAGCTCTAAGGAAAGGTGAGTTGGAGCTTTATTTGTTGATACATTGATGAATAAAACTCAAGTGGAGATCTTTGGCATCAAGTAGAGCCTATTTTTTTTTCAAATAATTAAATTGCATCTCTGTTAAATTGCAAAATTAGGAAAAGAAAACCTTAAGGGCCTGTTTACTTACAGAAAACTGTTTCAGTTTTCCAGAAAAATTTTTCACAGAAAACAGAAAATAGAGATCATGTTTATTTTTATCAGTTTTCTAAAATAGAAAATAGAAAATGAATTTTCCAGTTTTCCAAAATAAAAAAGAAACTGGAAAACTAATAAAAGATGTTTTCCAAATTTTCTAAATAATATTAATACACACATGTACATATACATATACATATATATATACATATACATATACATATACATATACATATACATATACATGCATATGTAAATTTTTGTATGTGCATACATACATAAGCATATGCATGTGCATGCATATGTATATGTATATGTAGTACATGCATACATACGTACATATGGATATGTATATATATGTATATACATACATACACATACATATGCATATATATATGTATACATATGTATACATACATATACATACATATGTATATATGTATATGTATGTATATGTATGTATACATATGTATACATATATATATGCATATATATATGTATACATATGTATGCATACATATACATACATATGTATATGTATGTATATATATGTGCATATATACACATACATATGCATATACAAATATATATACATATATACATGCATGTATCATGTATGTATGTATGTATCTATATACATACATATACATATAAATATGTATTTATGCATATACATATACATATACATATACATATACATATATATATATATGCACATGCACATAAACACACATACATATTCATATACATGTATTTGTATGTGTTTGTATGTACATACATACATACATATATATACATATGGATATGTATATATACATACATACATACACATACATGTACATATGTATGTATTCATAAATAAATGTGTATGTATGTGCATATATTCACATACATATGCATATGCATATACATATGTATGTATGCACATACATATACATATATATATATATACACACATACGTGTGTGTATGCACACACACAAAAATAAGGGTGCGTTTACTTACAGAAAATAGTTTTCTGTTTTCTGTTTTCTATTTTCTTAGAAAATTGGAGTATTTATTTTCCATAGAAAATTTAGAAAACGCGTTTATTTATCAACAAATGGAAAACTGCAGTATTTTTTTTACATATATATATATGTGTGTGTGTATATGTGTACATACATACATACATTTATATATGTATGTGTGTATGTACATATGTATATATATGTATATGTATGTGCATACGTACATATGTATATGTATATGCATATGTATGTGAATATATGCGCATACATACACATGTATTTATGCATACATACATATGTACATGTATGTGTATATACATACATACATATATATACATATCCATATGCATATCCATATGTATGTACATACATATACATATGTATGTATGTATGCACATACAAGCACATACAGATATATGTATATGAATATGTATGTGCATATATATGTATATATGTATATGTATGTATATGCATAAATACATATTTATATGTATAAGTATGTATATAGATACATACATGCATGCATGCATGTATCTATGTATGTATGTTTGTATGTATGTATGTATGTATATTTGTATATGCATATGTATGTGTATATATGCACATATATATACATACATACATACATACATATCTATGTATACATATACATATGCATATGTATGTGTATGTGTGTATATACATATATATACATATCCATATGTACATATGTATGCATGTACTACATATATATATACATGCACATGCATATACTTATGTATGTATGCACATACAAAAACTTACATATGCATGTATATGTATATGTATGTATGTATGTATATATATGTGTGTGTGTGTTAATATTATTTAGAAAATTTGGAAAACATCTTTTTTTAGTTTTCCAATTTCTTCTTTGTTTTGGAAAACTGGAAAATTCATTTTCTGTTTTCTATTTTAGAAAACTGACAAAAATAAACATGATCTCCATTTTCTGTTTTCTGTGGAAAATTTTTCTGGAAAATTGGAGCAGTTTTCTGTAAGTAAACATAAATGTTTCAGTTTTCCATTTGTTGATAAATAAACGCGTTTTCTAAATTTTCTACGGAAAATAAATACTCCAATTTTCTAAGAAAATAGAAAACAGAAAACTATTTTCTGTAAGTAAACGCACCCTAAATATCTTTTCCAGTATTTCAGGAGGGCATTATCCTGACCTGATGACCACATCTCCAAAATTTTCTTCCAAGTTAAGCTTCATTTTAACGATGAGAAATTTCACAAAATCCACAGAACCATATAACATACTTCCCTTTTCAGAATTGCTTTCAGTTGATCGAGTTTGAACAGTTTACTTGCTAATAAATTAGCTGTTGTTCATAGCAAGAGAAATTTTATATTAATGCATTTAAATCGCCTTGACTTTGAAATTGATTACTTGATACACCATGTATGGATCTTACTTCACCATGGCATGTCAATGCATGTGTAGAGAAATTATATTACAGAAAATAAATATAGGGTTCTTCCTTCTTGCAGGTGAATGAAATTAGAAAATTTTCGTTGAAAGTGAAGGGAAGATGGAACCTGTGTTTGTATTTATTGAATGCTTTGCTGTTGTTATTGCTCTATCCGGGTTGCTAGCATCTGTAGTTTTTTCTTCTCTTTCTTGCCATGTGCAGAGGCCAGAAATAATGCCTTTAGATTTTATAGTGGTTTTTGTTATCGACATCCTTAGAAACATCAATGATCTCAGCTAATGAAATAAGTTACTTTGTTGTATTTAACTGGTGCAATCACTGACACTTTGTTTGGTTTATTGTAAGTTATGGTTTTACATAGTATGGTACAGTGACTATTCCTGTTTGGGATGGTTATGTAAAATTTTAATTGAATGGTTTAAAAATCATTTAATTTGATAAGTTTTATAAACCACAAATTTGGTGGGTTACTGTAGCTAAAAAATTTGTATTTCAAAAATAAGCTTAACAAATATTCAAAATTAGACTCTATTTTTCAAATTACTCTCCATATCCTTCGTTAAGGGTATTTTGATCATTTTATTATTTTTTAACCATACCATCAAGTCAAATATAAACAAATTATTTAACCATAATATATCATACCATACTCTTGAATATGAAATATAAAAGTACTATTTTGAATTTTTAGAAGTAATAATTTAAATATAAAATATTATTGAATCAAACAAATAAGGTATAATTTGAATCATAAAATTACTATTTAAAATTTTTAAAAGTGATAATTTAAATGGAAAATTTGTTTGAATTTTTAAAATATGATGATATAATTGTTAGGAGTGTAAATTAAGGTTTTTTTCATATATATGAACTCATTTTTATTTATAAAAAAGCATCATTCGTTTATTAATACTATGTTATGTTATGATCACCTTTTATTTGATTTTATATTTTAAATTAATAAATGAAATCATTGGTATTATAAAAATATAATACAAAGGCAATCATAAAAAAAGTTTATGATGTGAAATGATTATTGCATACAAATTTGTTATTAAAGGGTAGATAATTCAATATTCGAATTAAGTATACTAGTTGGGATACATTGATAAATAGATTGAGAGGTCAACATTATGCGATTTTGGGTTTCTTCCTCATCTTTGTTTCTTCACGCAAGTCTTTCCTTCTCTGTGATTCTTTCCTTTCGCCCTTTTCGAGCGATTTCCAACGAATTTTGTTCAATCCCAATGGTCTACATTTCCTATTGTGAGTTTTTCAATGTTTGTTTTAATTGAGAAGAAAAAAAAGAGATATAAAATTTTTTGATAAAATAAAATTGATTTTACAAGAGAGGTACTTTGAAAACATAATTTTTTTAAAATTTAGTTTAAAACTTTTTAATTTATTATAGAATTTTAAAAAGTAAAGCTAAAAATGGAGTAGATGGTACAATTTTTCTCTTTATATGTAAGTGTTCATATAAAATATAAATTGTCGGTCCATGCGTTAACTAAACAGGGTGTGGACCCAGTGGCGAAGCTAGGATTTATTTTTAAGGGGGGGCAAAAATATAAATTATTTTTAAAATTAAAAAATAAACTTAGGAGAAGGGGGTCAAAATGAAATTTTAAATGAGTAAAACTATTTATTTAATATATGATATACATATAAAATAAAAAAAATTCAAAAAATAAGGGGGGCAATTGCCCCCCCTTCCTTTCCACCTGGCTTCGCCAGTGGGTGGACCCAAATATAGTGTGAGGTCTTCTTAAAAAAAATATAACGTGAGGAGGCCATATTTAAAAAAAAAACCCTCATAATTTTATGTTACCTTTATATTAATTTTAAATTAATCATTTTAATTTTTTTATTTCTTACTGTTTTTGATCTCCCTTAAATTTTTTAATTTTCTATTTTATTTAAATTTTAATTCTCTCTTTAGTATCATCCGGAAAATTATGTATATATCAAAAATTGGTAGAGAAGGTCATCTGGTTTCATATTAATCACAAATATAAAGATGATTTATCATTATAATTATCTTTTCCAAAAAAACTGTAACTAATTATACATTTTGAGAGTTTGCTTTCAATGATGAAAATAATTGTATATTTTTATTTGGAAAAACTTGTTAAATTGTATGAAATAATGAAAAAACAGATTTGCTTTAGTCGGCAAGTAATTAAAGAATTTCACGTGATATCCATTTTAGAGAAAAAATTACTTTATTATAATAAGTTCACGAGTGAAATTGTTATATTTTAAAAAACACAATAGCTTTATTTGCAAAAATTAATAAGAAAAGAAAATTTAGAAGTAAAATTGTCTTTTTTCTTTAAATTAAATGCACCGTTTTCATTTTATTTTTTATTTAAATGTTTTAAATGTATTTATGCGTTTATTTATTATTTTTTATATTAGTTAATGAAAAAATAATATTATAAATTGATAATATTTTGTATAATTTTGAAAAATATTAATTATTTTTTTAATCTATACAGCAAGAGTTGTAAATAAGAATGGGAGGAGTAATATATAAAATAAAATAAAACAAAATCCTGAATTGAAAAAAAAAAAAAGAAAAAAATGCTGGCATGCATGCAAAATGTATCTAGGGAATGAAAAATTCATCTTTAAAGAAAGCTTACAAACTAAACAGAAAAAAACGAATAAATCAAAACGCAATTCAAAAGAAAGGATTCAATTGCAGAGCGTAAGGAACTAAAATAAAAATCTTAATTTCTACTCTCTTATTTCTCCTAATCACTCTTTCATCACTCATCCCATCATCTTCAGCGCAATCCAAGCAGAGGAAAGCACAACAAATCCTGTACAAATCCCAATGCCTGTTCCGGCTATTGAAGTTGCACCTGCAGCATCAGCTGCAGGACCATCCGCCGTAGGAGACGAAGCCACCGGAGAATCCGCAGCCGGCGACATAGAATTTTCCGGTGAAGGAGTAGGCGCATCACTGGAATTGGATGGTGAAGGAGCTACATCATCCGGTGAAGGTGCCGGAGACGGCGACTTAGACCGAGGAGGAGAAGAAGAATTGGAAATACCGGGAGGGATGATAGGGGCGCTAATATGCAACACTGAAACATTATAAGGCAAAGAATAAACAGATCTAACCAAACTGGAATCAAGCGACGATCCTTTAGAAGCAGAGCCAATCAGAACTTTTCCATCTTTATCGGTTACATTCAAGAAGCCTTCTTGGGCCGTAGCTTGGCCGCTGGCTTGGTAAAGAGTGGTAAGCGTCGTCGTTTTGTGTGGTAATCGTTGTAGCTTAGCAAAATCGAAATAATCCAAAATCACATGCACACTTAGAATCTTTTTAACCCTATCCATTGGTTGGGAAGAAAGTGAAGATATTTGGCCATTCTCAACAACGAAAACAGTGATTGTTTGGCGACCGTTGATTTGGGATGCTATTTGAGTTCTTGTTAATAAATCATTGAAGTTGCTGAATTCTGATTGGTTGTTTAAAATCTGGGTGATGTTAAAGGCAGTGACAGTGGAGAAAAGAAGAAAGAACGAGGAGAACAGAGATAAAAGTACAGAAGAAGACATTTTTATTTTGTTTAAAGAAAAATATGAATGAACAAAACCAAGAAATGGACAGGTTTTATATGCAGAGTGAGGGGATAGAAATGAGGAGTTTAATGTAGTTGGGAATAAGAGCTGGTCTACCCCTCCGAGTTTGTGGGAGTTTTGGTCAGAAAGATGGGAGGAGATGTGATCTTATGGTTTACAAGTGTTTTTTGTTGCACTAAAAATAGAGTTTGATTTCCATTTAGTTCAGTTTAAGGGTTACTTTTAGGTGTGCGATAAAAGTTCGGGTCTTACAGAACTCGGTTTAATTAGAGCTTAATTAATTTTCAATTTAGTTTTTTGAAAATTTATGTCACACACATCTAAAAATCTGTCAAATTTTTAACACTTGCACGATACGAAATTGGGTGCTAATTCTAAATTCAACTCAGTTCGTTAATTATCAGTATATGATAGAGTGATTTGACTCGATATTTGTATCCGATATAATCCGTTTTATTTATAACTCGCTTATGATATTTTTGTATTATTTGAAATTTTATAATTGTCTATACAATGTGAAAATAAATTAAATTACATTAAAAATATATTATACATATATATCTTTTTACTTTTAATATATTTTTTTATCAAAAAATAATGACATACAATTTAACCATATATAACTCCATTCATTTACCATCTGATCTGCTTGTAACTTACTTAACAATAATCTATTTGTATCATATGACCCAACTAACTTATTCACCACCTATATATAGTATAAAAAATAATATTAGAACATAAAAAATGTTTTCAAAATTAAATCACAGTCGTTAAAAGAATAGAAATATAGAAAATTATTATAAATCATTAATTTGGTGGTTTAAAAATTTAGAAAAAACTAAACCATAAATTAATCATCAACTCATGAGTTGGAAATATTTCCAAACAACTACTCAATCATACAATACAATATAATATCATATCATTCTTAACCATGATTAAAACAAGAGTAAAAGGACTTAATGTTTATTACAATTTCCACTTTGATCCCTTGGATTGCAACGAATGGGTGGTACTGCCTCTTGATACATTTATTTTTTCTTTTTTCTTTATTTCTTAAGATGAAAATGCAAGGATTAACCTATAATTTAGAGAGTCGAGAGTCTAATTAATTACTCTTTTAATTTTTCGAAATTCGAATTCACCATATTCGGCAAAAATGTAACTATAAAAATAAATGCATTTAAAATGAAAATGTTAGACAAGCTCCTCTTAAATCATGCGAACCCAGGCCCTTACTTTCAGCACAACACGTCTAGTACTATATCAAGTTAACTAAATGGATTTTTTTTTTAATAAAATTAAAATCCGTTTGGCATACTTATTTCCATTTTGGTTTCGGTTAAAATTTAAAGAAATGATTTTCATAATAAAAACATAAATTAAAAATTTTCAAAACTTGATTTTTAGGTTTTTGCTTTTATCAATAATTTAATTACTTATTTCCGTTACTGTCACTACCAACACCACCGCTGACACCACCACCACCACACTGCCGCCGCCACCATCACACTGCCACTGCCGCTGCTGCCATCACTCCTATCGCCACAACAACCACCACCACCACGATCACACTGCCACTTCGGCAACCACTGCCTTCGTCGCTGCCGCCACCGAAATTATTATCATAATATATATGAATAATTAAAAAATATACATGAATAATTAAGAAAGTATGATACAGTTTTCAAATATATATATATAACAATTTTTTAGGAAATAAATAATAAAAACTGAAAATAATTTTTAAATTTTAAAAAATTAAAAATCCATAATTTACCGAACATACCCTAAATTAGTCTAATTTTAAAACATGCAACCTATCAACACTCCTCTCCTCATATCTCAAGTGAAAAGTGCACTTTAGAACATCATCCGCCTCTCATTCAAGATCACAAGCCTGCCGGCCCCAGGCAGCAACAGATTAATGAAACAACAAAGTAGAAACAACAGCTTAAGTTGCCATGAAAGCCAACTACACAGTAGCTTATGTTTCATACTAGAATATTCAGCTGCCGACCCATAAAATATAAACTTAAAAGACTATAGGTTAATTGGGCATGTCCTTATGATGCTATAGCTGTTTGAATTTAAAATCTCAAATATAAATTTTATTGACTTTCAATAATTACACAAAATTATTATATATTCATACACTAAAATTTAACACTCGGTATTTTACACTTCTCACTGGTTAATATTTGCACCCACCCTCATTCTCACTCCCTACTTTGACGCCCCTACTTACTTTTTTTTTTTCTCACACGACACGACGCACCCTCACGCTGTCAAAACCCCTACTTATAAGTTATCAACTAACACTAACAACCATATTATATTATTATTACAAGTACAAAATATTTCCATAAGATTTCCATGGCAATAAGTCAAAAGTAGGTCATGATAGTCTCAACAGCACAAACCTCCAAGTACAGACACTATTAAAATCCCATTAAATGTTGGCAATTTTTGCATGAAAGGTATTGTAATACCCTCAAACAAAGTGTTTTTCTCCTTCTACATATGGAAGTTGCTGTAATTTCTGTGGAAAGCATTAAACCATCTTCACCTGTTTATAATCTGAAGCCGTTCAATCTCTGCCTTTTAGACCAGCTTACACCTACAACCTATTCTCCACTCATTCTCTTCTACCATCCGAATTATATCCGTTCGAGAACCACCCAAATTACAGCTCAACTGAAATGGTCACTCTCACAGACTCTGACACCGTTCTACCCCCTCTCAGGAAGGTTGAAGGGCAATCTTATCATCGATAACTTCGATGAGGGTGTTCCTTGCATTGAAGCTCGAGTGAAGGGTCGTTTATTCGATTTCCTTCGGTGCCCTCATATGGAGATATTCAACCGGTTCCTTCCATGTCAACCTTTCTGCCAACAGCCAGATCCAACAGTAGCACAACTAGCTGTACAAGTGAATGTCTTTGATTGTGGTGGAATTGCAATTGGCATGTGTTTCTCACACAAGATCAATGATGGAGTAACAGGTAGTTCCTTCATTAAGAGTTGGGCAGCCAATGCAAGAGGCTCGTATGACCAAGTTAGACGACCGAATTTATACGAGGCATCCTCGCTCTTTCCTCCACAGAAATCGTTACCTTCTTACTATACATCATTAATGGAAAGTCTTTGGTTCAGCACACGCAACTTTAGCACGAGGCGATTTGTGTTTGATGCGAATGCGGTAGCTGCCCTGACAGCCGAAGGAAGAAGTGAATACATAAAAAACCCGACTCGGGTTGAAGCATTAAGTGCTTTCATATGGAAATCCGCCATGAAAGCTTGCAAATCAATATCAGGTTCGACAAGACCATCCATTCTGTCTCAAGCTGTGAATATTCGGAGAGTAACAAAGCCACGATTATCAAGACATGCCATAGGCAATCTTGTCTGGTCTGCAATTGCTAGCTATAAACCAAATGAGACAGAGATGGATATGAAACAATTGGTGGGTTTACTAAGGGAAGGTGTAGGAAGAATCGATAGTGAGTATCTGAAGACTGTGTCAGGGGATGAAGGGTATATAGCCATTTTGGAGCACCTAGATAGGCTAGCAGAGATGTCCAGGGAAAATACTAACGTGTTTAGCTTCTTCAGTTGGCATACGTTTGATTTTAGTGATATTGATTTTGGTTGGGGAAGCCCTGCTTGGGTTGGAATTTTTGGAGAGGCAAGCAGAAATAGTGCTTCTGATTCAAATTTCATAATTCTGAAAGATATTGGAAGGAGCAAGGCAATAGAGGCATGGATGACTTTAGATGAGAACATCATGGCCTTACTGGAACATGATCCTGAGTTTCTTGCTTTTGCTTCTCTTAATCCAAGTACTACCATGTAGCCAAACAAATTACTTCATAGTTTGGCACTGTAAATTACTACTTCACTGCTTTTAATTTGTCATAGATTTCAAAATACAGGACTTGAAAAGCATTCAAGCTCGACAATCAAACATAAATTGTTTTATTAGATTAAAGCAGATATAAACTTTAAAGAGAGGACATGTTAGCTAACATCCTCTCATTATTTATTGACTATAGCTTACACAGATAATGTTGCCCAAAACTTACTACTGATAGATATTCTACAAAGTTGCGATGATTTTTGAACAGGGTTCAGGCAGCAGCTTCAGCTGCAGATGAAACTTGCTTGACGACGAAAACAGGATCTCCCATATTAAGTATGTTCCGTTTCCCTCCATTACTATTGTCCTTCCAAACTACATTCTGCCCGAAGTAGAACTGCAGTAACGTCTCACAGGATTATGTTTTATCAACGCCATCAACAGAAAAACATAGGGTTTTTGGGATATCACTCACCTTTCGTCCTTGTTTCTTTTTTGGACACAATACTTGATCAGACCGGATTTTCTTTGGAGTTTCATTTGGCTCTGACCCTACTTCTGCAGTATCTTGATTAATTGTAGGTATCTGCGAGGCACAATAATCAAATTGTTGTTTTAAATATATAAAATATGGGATGTGAAATACAAATGTCTAATAACAACATTCAGAATTATCAGCATTTCAATGAATATGTGAAACCTCATAGATCATTTTTCCTTCACAACAACCAATATAGAACCACAATATAAGGAAATCAGTCATCAGAGTTCAGACCATATATTTTCTTCTAAATATTAGAGGACATTTTAAAAGTAAAGGAGTTGGATTCCACAATCATATGATTGTCGTGAATTAAAGAGTGTCTCTAGAGACAGGACATTCAAATGCTGCTTCACTGCCAAAAAAGAGCGGTCCTTGCAGCTTGGATCCTTTAAAACCACCTATTCTTTTCTCTTCAGGCATAAAATCTTAATTCTATTTGGTTATCCTTGATAACTCGACATTGCATTGTAACCCCAACTCTAATCTAGCAAAAGCAGTTATCATCAAACTTTCACACCCTATCATGCTGATTTTACATGTTGTTAGCTGTACGCAACTTCTATAAATAGAGAACAAAATGTTGAGAGGACAAGCATTGTACCTTACAGCGGTCACATAGCTTGACACCTTCAAATGTGAACTTATTGATCCTAATTTCTTTCCACAAGTCCTCAGAAAATGGTTCACAACCATCAACAAGGATGCTGCAAACACATACGAAAGCAAATCAAAAGATTCAATGAAGATGCAGATTGTATAATTGAAATTGAATGGGGAAAAACCAATGCGAATGACATGGACTGACGTATTGCTTATCATTAGACTCACAACCATCATCAAATTCGGAGTCATCACTATCTGCACTCAAATTTGCAGTGTCGACCCCAGCATCGTCATCAGGTAAAAGGTAATTATTGTTCACTGCTCCATCATCAAAATGATCCATATCTCCCACATCTATGGTAGGTTCAATTATGACATCTACTCCAATATCTACTAATATGCCCTCGTTCGTGGATATATTTGGACTGTTGGCAGATAGGGAATTACCAAGTAAATTGCCATCTTGTCAACTTGGAGATTGTTTTGCCTGACTAGGTTGACTTGCATTAGCACCAACTGATTGTACAAAACTCTTATCATCTCATCAACTGCTTAATTTATTGCCAAATATGGACTTCCTAAAAAAATCACCAACCCTTTGGCTTAATGAAAGCCTGGACTGACTAATACAATTATCAGGCATATGGCTCATAGACTGTCTAGGTTGACTCATAGACGTATCAGGCACCTAGCTAATAGACCGTCTAGGCTGACTCATTGAAGCATCAGGCATATGGCTAATTGAATGTCTAGGCCGTCTCATAGATGCATCGGGCACATGGCTAACTGATTGACTCAGAAAGCCATCTCCAGAGCTGACACCGCCCTCTCTTACAAGCAAGTCACCATTGCTTCGACTTACAGACTAGCTAGGCTGACTAGGACCGTATAAGCATTGGGTCTTGAGGAGGCCTTTGTGAGGGTTACCTGATGAGAAAAATTGCTCATCTAAAGACAACGAATCGAGGATGACAGACTCTTGGTGGTATTAAAATTATTTTCTTAAAGCCCTTTAAAAATATTATTGAGCCCGACCTGTGCGGTTGAGTGGCTCTAGGCGGGCAAATGATGAATGTACCTTTAGCAGGAAGCTTAAAATTTGAGTTATGAGCATCTAGAGGCCCTACACGTGGTGCATTTATGGCCTACGCGCCCGTATGGTCGAAGAATATTCATCATTTGGTCTTAAAATAGAAATCTTGCCTATTTTAGAATGCAAGGCCTTACATAAAGGAGTGTACAGCCGTGCACTCCAAAAAATCTTGCCTTTTTAGGCAAGTTGGCCACCTTTTGGAGTGTACAACCGTGCAAACCAATGGCACGTCCGTACACTCAAATGGTGATGGACTTCCCTATGAAGCAAGTGGCCAAGTGGAGCACCTTTTGGAGTGTACACTCATACATTCCCTTTGTACACCCGTGCACACCCATACACTCATACTTATATACAGTTTTGCCCGAATACTTGCAAAGAGGTTGGGGTTGGAAAAATTGATGAACTTTGAGTTTTAAGATCACATTCATAGGAAATTTCAAAAGTCTTCCAAAATTTTTAAGAGTAAAAAAGAGTTTTTGGCATTTAGCTTTTCTTGTCTTTCAACCATTTTTTGACTATTTCAATACCACAAAAGATCCATGAATTCAACATTCGATAGTCTAATCGATTAACATTACAAAAAAACTGTTACTTAGCAACAAAAATTTTCGTCTCTAATTACCACAATTCAGTTGCTAAATTAAATTAGCGACGCAGCTACGAACAGTCGCTAAAAGATCAGTTGCTAATATATTAGCGACGGAATTCATAACTGTCGCTAATTTAGCAACGAAAAATATCATCACTAATTTTTCTTCGTCGCCAATTTATATTCATAATTAGTAGCCGAATTATTATAATAATATTTAGCGACTATTATTTCCGTCGCTAATTATAAATTTACTGTAATATAATTTCGTCGCTAATTATAAATTTAATTCTTTTACTGTATTTTAAAATTTTAATCCTGTATACAATTATTGCTATCTATTTATTTATTTTTATCCTATACATAATAATAATATCACACATACAGACATATTTATTATTGTTTTAATTTTTCAAATCAAGGATATCCTTATCCCATCTCTACAGAAGCTGAAAAGTCAATTAACTCTGTTCATTTTCCTTTGCGTCAAACCATACAAAGTGCAACTGCACAACGTTGAATCAAAGCTACAACATGAAAGTATCTGAAGCCAAAAAATAAAGTACTGGAGCTTTACAGCAGTAATAACATATTTACATGTAGCATTAAATATCTCTAAAATTTTTCAATTATAAAAGAAAAGATTTATAGAAGTCTGAGCAAGTGAAAATAGACGAAAAAGAAAATCAATAATTGATACTAGATGAACAATTCTTGCCTCAGCAGCTTCATCTTCAATTTCCTCCTCCACCTGAGCTTGTGATGGGCGTCTTCTCATTTTAAGCCCATCATCAGCTTTGTCATTCTTGGATTCATATTTGCTCTCATCCCTTTCACATTTCTCTGCATCAAGCAAATTTTCCAAGTCTCCAGCAAAGGAATCCAGATCACTATTTGCTTCAGAATCACTCTGATTTTCATCACCATCAACTGCTGACAAAAACTGAACTTGATGAGCCCAAATTTCTGGACACTTTCCTCGTCTGTTGCTGCAGCTGAAGAAATGACATTATTTGGCCATGTGCATACTTGCTGATTGTAGTTGGGTCAACTTTCACCCCTGATGCTGCTTGTTCACTTGAAAGCTTTTGTATCATAGCAATACGATGCCACCTGGTCTGTTTTGCAATCTGTTCCTCAGGCACATTGAACTTGAGAAGAACCTGGGAATGAGAAAATAAATGAAAAAAATCATTCATCATTATTCTTTAACATCAGTAATTTGTCATGTATGGCTACAATTAGCTAACATATATGCTTAATATGAAAACTTGGTTTTGGCATTAAGATTTAAGCAAAAAACATATTCTTAATTGTGAAAGCACGAGAAGGCTGGTGGTCTGGTTATAATTGCATTCAAAAAACAATCAATGGCAACACATGGACAGAAAGATAGCTAGAGTGATATTCTAGGCTTAGCTTTATACAGAAGATATCCAGTAAAGCAGCATAAACTGCCTTTAGATTGAGCAGACAACATAACAATCATAAGGTAAGACCACCATCTCAATATTCTTTTCTGCATACAAATTGATTATCTAAAAATATCCTTTTCTGAATATGAATTGATCAACATCTCAAAATAAAGTCTAAAATTATCTTAATTACGTTGGTGCAAAAAGTCTAAATCAAAATCTTATGCTCTTTGCATTTATCAGAAAGCAGCAAAAACACATATAGCACCATATAAACAAGAAGGTAGGAGAAAACCATCTAAATATGCCTAATTAATCCAAAAAGGGTTCAGACAGTGAATTCTGGAAATTGATGAGCTGAACACTACAACCACTTAACTCTTCAGCAATATCTAAAACAAAAGACTGACGCAGCGAAAAAACCTTAGATTGAACACTACAGCAACTTAACTCTTCAGCAATATCTAAAACAAAAGACTGATGCAGTGAAAAATAAAAAAGCATATAACCCACAAATGTATTTAGAAATGAACTTGTCACTTGCTAAAAGCCTTAGATTAAGAACAACCGCTAAAAAATTAAAAGAATAAGAATTTCTAGAGATCAAACTTCAAAAAATAGTAAATTCAGAATGAACATTAAGATACTAATATAAGCAGTTGTCACTTGCTAAAAACACTAGTTACCCACAAAAAGGTAATCTACCCATAATAGAACAGAATACACCACTCACATAAAAGGATATTCCATCTCTTAAAGAAGATTCCATCCAAGTAAAAGCTTTTTATAAGAAAAGAAAATATTAACAGTAGCATCAGACATAGATAGTGGCCTTAATTATCACGATCTTAATCTTGGCCTATAGCCATAAGCATGCTCATCTCCACATCTGCAAACTATCTAAGCAGACACCTTATAATTCCTAAGACCTAAGATATTTACTCCAATGAATACCTACTAAGTTTTTTTTCTATTTTCGTTTTATACAAAAAAATACAAATAAGTTTTATTCACATGGGACAGGACAGAACATTAACTCCAGTTGAATTAAATGCAGTTGTAATCTTGCATATAAGTTCGCCAAAGGAACAGCCAACCAGAACATTAACTCTAGTTGAATAAATCAGCTGCTGTGTTTTTATTTTCACTTCAGTGATATGAACCAGCAATTTATTATGTTAGATTCTTTTCTTTAAATTTTGGTGTAGCAATTTATAAGAGCCTTATTTATATTCATTGAGTTTTGGCTTTATCAATCCCCAACTACATATGGTTCGTAGCTTAACTCTGTTTAGGATATATGCAAATATTCAGCCTTCTTTGAATATTTTTTCAGGTATATTAATTATGTGAAATGGAGATTTAGGCCAACACTTCCAGAGGCAGAAAAGGTCATCTCTAGTTACTATCAGCTTCAAATAAGATTTGGAACTGTTAGTGCAGGTGTGTCTAGAGTAAGCATTGATCTCACTAGACTATTGTTATCATTCAATTTTCTTTCATATACCATTTTAAATTGTAGCAAGGACAACTTTTTTCAATGAACACCTATATGAATTGGCCCAATTCATTGGAGTAAAGATCAAATGGGCCCAGCATGAATTGATTGTCAAGAAATCTAATCAATTTAAAATCGCCAAATGTAAAGTGGTTGCTATGATTCTTTAATCAATTAAAATATGCAAACGTGAGTGGTTTTCCATCTAATAAAAACAATGCCCAACTTCAGTTGTTTGCCATGATTTTTTAGCAATTTAAACAAATGCCCACTTTATCAGCATTTCATAACTTAAAATCGTGGAACTAGAAGGATAACCACTCATCATTCAACTATTAAGCATTAACTTAAAATTGTTGATAACTTATTATTACTAGTGGCTATAGAAATTGCAATTAACAAATTCTTATTACTGGTGGCTATAGAAATTGCAATTAAGTAAATAAAAGAGTACCAGGCTAGTTCCCCCAATATGGCGCACCACTCTGTGGACTTGCAGTGCCTCATCATTAACCTAAAAACATTAACTTAATTAGCACTATAATAACCACCAATCTTAATTAAAACTTAACAACAGTAATTAAGAACAACAACAGTATGACATCAGACATATTTAATACAACAATATTTTATATCGTTACCTTGAGGGTATCCTACTACAGCAACAGCTTCTTGCAAAAATGGGATCTCTCCTAGCTCCAAAAAACTCGTGCCATCCAAGAATTCTTCACTTTGAACTACCAGAATCGCTAAATCGTATTCATGGCCAACAGCTTGTACTTCCGTTCTATATTTTGTGGCAGAACCACGCCTTCTCACAGGGACAAAAGTGTAATCGGCCACAACATGAGAATTTGTAAGAATCTTCTTTCCAGGAATAACAAAACCTGGATTTTAACAAAAATTTAAATTGAAAACCCAGATTTGATAAGAGATCTCTAACCTCACGTGATCGCCTCCTTCAGAAGTTTAAGCTGTGACCAAATCGAGGCTGCCGGAGTTTGCCACAGTGACGTTATATGAACCTTAATAAAAAAACACAAACCCATAAATCAAAAACAAACCTTTGCAGGACCGTCACCGGAACTTCGTCGGACCGGTGACGGGAGCCCCGCCGGTGAGGGTTTGACACTGCTACTCTATAGATCGGGATCCCCCGATTTTGTTTCCAGTGGTCACGCGCTCCAATGCTGCTATGGTCAGCCAAAATCTCGCAAAAATCGTCGGTGGCTTCTCCTCTTCGATCTACCAATCACCAGCGAGTGAGGAGCGCGGAAGGCACCGGAAGATACACCTTACCATTGGGAGTCATCCGGTGGTGGTCGTGACGCTGACCGCCGTCGTGGCTCGCCGGAACGGAGGGGAGGAAGTGGCAGCTTGAGATGAGAAAAAGGGGAAAAAGGAAAAGAAGAACGGCAAACGTTAAAAGCCATGATAGGTGTAGGGTGGACGTCCAGGGAGCGGCGTCTACGAGGTGATCGCCAGCGACGCACCGCGCCCCTAAACGGCGGGGTCCAGTTCCTCCCTGCTCTCCCCGATTCTCCTCTCTTATTTTTTTTTAAACTACTTTCTTTTAATTTCTATCCAGAACTAATGACCACTACCCCTCCCCCCCTTTTTTTTATTTGTGACCTCTATCAATTAATGGCCACTAATTTTTCTAGATCCCGAATTTTCAGGTTTTTACTTTTTTTTTTTAATTATTATTATTATTATTATTATTATTATTATTATTATATACTTAATTTAAGTTAATTGTGATTTTAAAAATTAAAATATATTTTAATTTAACACAACTAATTCAAAATTTACAAATAATTATTTAGTCGACCTAAATTTTCGTTAAAATTATACCCTTATTCACCTAAATCAAATATTATTCATAAGTTAGAAATATTTTCGATCGACTCAGAGTCGAGACGTTACAATTTAAACACAGAAAAATAAAATATAACCTCTACGTACACCACTGCCGAATTAACAGACCAAAACAAAAATATGCCCAAAAGCTAAACACCTATAAACCTACTGCATAATTATAAGATCTAGCAAAAACAAAAGGCAAAAATGAAACAAACAGCAAAAAATCCAACTAATCACAACAATGCTTAAACTAAACAAAATGAATCTGGATGCTATCTTTTGTTGATCGAGTGGGAAGAAATTGACGAATCCAAACCCTAGATCACCGTCTTCTTGGTGGAAGGAAGATTTGTGACAACCATCGCACTTGGAGGAGGGACGAATTTGATAATGGAAACAGTGGAGAGAGGTGAGGGGAGAGAAAATGTTATTTTTATATCTAGGGTAAATTTATGAAATAACTAAAATACCCCTATCAAATTTCATCATTTTATCCTTACATTCAAGGATAATTTTGAAAATATATATAACTAAAATTTTAATAATTTAAAATTTGCTCAAAATTTTAACAAAATAAAAATAAATTATAAATTTTTCATAATCATTTTAAATGAAATAATAAATTTTATATTATTATTTTATAAATATTTATTTTTATTTTTTTCATAATATGACTATATAATAATTATAACAATTACTTTATTATTATTATTAAAAATGTAAAATTTTTAGATTAATAAGTTTATATTTAAGGATAATTGATAAAGAAATCATTAGAATTTCTAATAATTTAGCATTTGATTTAAATTTTATAAAATAAAAATAAATTACAAATTTTTTTATTAATATTTTAAATGAAATAATAAATTTTATATTACTATTTTATAAATATTTATTTTTATTAATCATGAACACGCAAATATATAATAATCGTAATAATTATTTTATTATTATTATTATTATTAAAAATATAAATTTTCTAAATAAATAACTTTAAATTTTGGTACAATTGATAAAAAATTATTATCAACTTATAAAATAATTTATAATTTTCAATTACAAAATAAAATATTGATTTCATATGGTCTTATATTAAAATTACTTGAAACTATACATAAATCATGTGAGTGAAATTAAAAAAAATTATTGTTTAATTTATTTGTGACGGATTAGCGACTAAATATTTCAGTCGCTAATTAGGCGCTATATTTTTCATGTTCGTCGCTAAATTTTTTGGAACTAATTTCATGAATAAAAAATTATAAAATTTAGTGACTGAAATATTTGTTGCTAATTCCATTGTAAAACATGGCATTTATACTTTTCACCAATAATCAACAACTGTTTATTCATTCCGTCGCTAATTCGTCGCAAAAAAATAGAAAATATCCTCCCCATGACGGAATTGCAAAACAGTTGCGAATTCGTCGCAAAATCTGTGATGAAAATGATGTCGTCGCTAATTGATAGTTTTTTTATAGTGTAAGTACACTAAAGGTAATATAAAAGGCATTTATCGATGTTTTCATAACTATAATAAATATTTTGTTATTTTTCTTATTTGTTAGTTTTATTATATATTAATCTCTGTTAGACTTAGGTTGTGAAACCCTTTAAAAAGAGTATATTACTGTGTGATAGAAATTATTAGGATATCTTCTTTAAATTCTACTTTGTCCGTTTCTTTTAAAATCGTTGTTATCAAAATAAATTTTGGTTTAAAAACTCGTGCTTGTATTCAGTTTTTTTCCTTTTTCCTCCCTTTTGGATCTGCTGTTGACGAAGACTCTATCTTAAAAGGAAAGAAAACTCACCGTTATCAAATTGATAGGACCGTGTGTTGTTTGATGTGCACTCGCGCAAACGGTGAACGACCCACAATGTGTTTTCTTGCTTTTAGGGTAAATGAGTCAATCGCTTGTCGTCAAATGCGCCCTCGTGCATTTTTGACATGCATGCCGGATCCCTATTTTTCATCTTTTTCATACCTTTTGATTCAGATTAATTTCATGTATGTTTCTTTGGTGTTTTAGATTATCATTATCATTTTTGTTGTCATTGTCATTGTTATTATTATTGCTTCGGAGGAATAAAGTTTTTTGCAAATATGATCAGGAAAGCACTCCAGGTAAGTCTATTATCCTTTCTTTTTATTGTAAAAATACTTTTTCGACTGCAAGCAAAAAATGTCATAAAAAACATTTGTAGTAATTAATCAGGATATTTCATTAATAAAATCGGACCAATATCCACATTTTTCCTAGGAAATTCATATGTAAAAAATCAACTTTTAATAATGTAAATGATTTGGGTCAATTTTTTTAATAATGTTAATTTAATAATTATTTACCAAAGTAGGGTGAGTCAGAAAAAAATTACAGAAATGGAGTTTTTTTCCAAAATCATTGATAGGTGGCACGGTATCGTCAGTGTGTCGATGCCGGGTGGATCACACAAAATGTAGTGAAACCGTTGGTGGGGCCAGCGGTTTCAGACCTGAAATCACTAATATTGTCAGCGATTTCAGGTCTGAAACCGCTGGCCCCACCAACGGTTTCAATGAGAAAAAATCGGCCTCCCTAGCTTGCTTGAAAAAATTATTGCTTCCCTCCCTATATATTAGTCTAATCATTTTCATTCCCTTTACAATAAAAAATTATGAACTTTTGTGCTTCAATTTTTGTTCGTATATCTACAATATGTTTATCTTGGATTAATAATAATTTCTACAGTATCATCGTGCAAGGTTAGTAAATATTTATTAATTTTTTATTTATAATTATATATGTTCAATTTTACATTAAATTTATAATGAATTGAATTTTATTTAATAAAATACAGAAATTAATCGAAATGCGCAACAAACAAGCTCTAAAAATCACAACTGTATAGCTAATGAAAAAGATGTAATTTATTAATTTTATTGTATTAATTTTTTTATTGTATACTGTAAATCTAGACAATCCTTAAAAAATAAAATGAATAAGTGTTGTTATTATTATTATATATAAATAGTATAATTGCGGTATAATATTTAAACAATAGTATTAGTAGTTTATTATTTTTTGTTATTATCAATATTATTGTTGATTTTGTTATCGTTGTTGTTGTTGTTGTTGCTTATGTTAGTATTAATAAATTTATTATTATTATTATTATGGTTGCTGATGTTATTACTATTATTATTATTGTAATCATAATTATGGTTATCTTAATTATTATTATTTAATAATAATAATTATTATTATTATTATTATGCATAAATATAATTAGAAATTAATAATTATTATTTAATAAATAACATTATATAAAATAATTAACGAAATACTTTAATATTTGTTCACATATAGGTAATTGAAAGATGTTAACATATACTGACTTTTATTTGCACACCAGAGGAGAAATAAGTGTTGGAGTGTCGGGTTTTCAGTATAATGTATTTGGTCCAAATGTCGTTACAAGGAGAATGAAAGTTAAAAATAAGCCGACTCTTCCTGAATTGTTCCATAAAATTCATATGAAATTGGGATTAGGTATGAACGATGTGATTTCTAGAACAATTTACAAAAGTCTAATGTACAATCACAGATCTTTATGTTGGACGTCGGTGGATTTGGCGGATGACGAAGATATAGATGCAATTTATGATAATTTGATGAGATATGATGATTACAACTTGGTGAAATTAATTATTGAAGTTGGTGAGGGGGTGCAGTATATAGTCGATCCACTTATGGATAGGGATATCAATATACAAGTGAGGCATTAGAAAGAGAAAATATCGAGGCAGGTCATCAACAAATGTTTGATGAAATTGGCCCTAGTCAGCCTACACGGTCCTTTAGTCGTCAAGATATTGAAATTTTCTCTCAATATAACTTTGTCAGAGATGCATTACAAAATTTAGATGAAAGTGCGCAACCACGATTTTATAGCCACCAAAGAGATGATGTCTCCAGTCAGCCAAGACAGTCTGTAACTCGACAGGATGGTGAATTACTTGGAACCCAGGTTAGTGTTAGTTCAGGTCAAGCTCAATTACACCGATCAGTTAGCCAGGTGCCTAATGCAAGGGTGAGTCAACCTAGGTGATCAATTAGTCGAAGGGTTAGTATTTTTTTAGTAAGTCACTTTTTGGAAACAGATCGGAAAGTCGTTCTAGTGAGAGGAATTTTGTTGGGGGAGTAGTTACAGAGCCAAGTCATGTTACAGAACCCGATAGTCAGCAATGTTCAGTTTCCCATGTCCTAGATGCCAGTCGACGGCATTTTGTTTCCCATGTACCTAATGATAGTCAACGACAATCTATTTCTCATGTTCCACCTGATAGTCAATGCCATTATATTTTTCACATTTCTAATATCAATTAACAACCTTCTATTGAACAGGTTATAGATATAGTTCCTAGTCATCATGGACATTCTTTTAATAGAAGAGATGTAGATTTACTTTGTGATAGTATTTTTGGCAACACTAAAAATATGGATGCAAGTGAGGAAACTGGCCATAATGCAAACACTGCAGATTATGGAAATAAATCATCAATGGCTTTGGGAGAGGATGATGATTTTGAAGATGTTCCAATGTACAATGATTATGTATCACCTAATGATGACGTAGAGGCTGAAACAGTTAACATGATTGCAGATAATGATGGCAAGGATTCTGATCACACTGAATATGTCAGTCTATTAGCATCGATGCATCCAATAGAGGAAACAAGCGAGGCAAACTTTGTGTTCCCATCGGAGCATTACTCAGAAATAGATTTCGATGCAACCTAAGTTAATATTTTTGAAGATGTTCACTTTACAACTTGGGATGGTGTGTCCGAGTTATCGAAAGGCTTGGTTTTTTACAGTAAGGATGAAGTGAAGTATTGCGTGAAAAGCTATTCAATAATGAGAAATGTGGATTTCAGAGTTGTTGAATCTAAGCCAAATTATTGGGTTGTGCAGTACACAATAGCTGATGATGGAGGTTAAGAGCAATCAGAAAAGGAAGTAGTCCTTTTTGGTTTGTGACAAGATTCAGGGGACCACATTCATGTCTCGCTGCTAATGTATCAATGGATCATCAATAACTGGGCTCTCAAATTATTTGCAATTACATCATGGGTATGGTAAGTAAACAACTAATCCTACCTATTGATGTTATTATTGAGGCTATCAAGCAACAATTTAATTTTGAAGTCTCGTACCACAAGGCTTGGTACGCGAAGATAAGAGAAATATAATGTATATTTGGTGATTATGTTGAGTCTTATCAAAGGTTGCCAGGATTTTTAATTGCCTTACACACGTACAATCCCGGAACTATTTATGATTTTGTGGTTCAACAAATGGAGGGACCCAGCAGTGAAGCAATTTCAGTAGGTTTTTTGGGGTTTTAAACCTGCCATAGATGAATTTCTCATTGCAAGTCGATTATATTGATAAATGGTAAGTTCTTAACTAGAAAATTTCAACAGACACTATTTATTGCAAGCTCAGTTGATGGTAACAGCATGCTATTTCCATTTGCCTTTGTTGTTGTTGAGTCTAAAAATAAATTCAGTTAGGCTTGGTTTTATGTCCATGCTTAGAAAGCATGTCACTTAACGTGTCGAGCTTACAATAATATCGGATCGACATGCTAGTATAATGGTTGTATTTTGGGATAAAAAGGGTGGATGGAAGGAACCTTTCTCCTTTCACATGTTCTATTTGCGGCATTTCGTCAACAACTATAACACACACCACAGGAATACAACAATCAAAAATTTGTTTTGTAAGGCTGGTAAGATAAAAAAAAATTAAGTTTTTTAATCAATTCTATACACCAATGTAAACATATTTCTTATTTGTGTAGGTGCACAATTTCAAAAGCGCAAGTTTAAGCAGCTTATGAATAATATCAAAGACCTCGAAGAAGATTCATATAATTGGGCAATGAGGATATCACTAGATCATTAGACATTATCCGAGGATGGTGGTTATCGATATGGACACTTGACAATGAATATTGTTGAGAGTGTTAATAGTGCTCTGAAAGGTGTTCGCATGATGCCAATTATTGCAATCATTGAACATGTTTTGGCTTGTTTGGTAAAATTTTACAATCAACAGAGGGACATATACATGGCCAAAATGGCACAAGGCTTGCGGTTCATGCCTCGATGTGTCAAAATAATGACCAAACGTGCTAACAAGGCTCGAGGAAACGTAGTAATGGAATACAATAATCGATACAAAGTGTTTAAGGTATTATCATGAAGAACACCTGATATAAATGTTGACCCCGAAAACATATATAGTGAGTCTTCAGAAACGTGAATGCGAGTGCGGTAAGTTTCAAGGAACAAAAATGCCTTGTTCACATGCAATTGCATGTTGCATGTATAAGAATCTTGACATGTACCATTTTTTAGATAACTGTTATAGTATTGCTGAGGCACTCAAATGTTATTATGGGCAATTCAACCCAATGGGAAATAAAGCCTACTGGCCTGAGTATAAAGGGCCTAAATTGGTACCTGATATGGAGTTACAGAGAAAGAAAGGTCGCCCAAAAAACAACCCATATTCAAAACGAGATGGATAGAAGAGAAAAGGGATTTGTTAATCATTGCAGCAAGTGTGGTAATGTCGGACACAATAAAAAAACTTGCAGAAGTGATGTTGGATCGTCGAGTTAATATTTTAGAGGTTGACAATTGAAATATCGATGTATCTTTTTTATATTTATGTTATAAATTTTTTATGTTGAGTTTGCCAATATCGAAGTATCTTTTTTATATTTATGTTATAAAATTTTTATGTTGAGTTTGCCAATTTATTTAAATTTTCATAATGATGCTTAAAATAATTTAACATATTGTGTATATATAGATATACATTAATCTAGTTAATAAATTACTGAACTTAATATAGTAATATTAAAAAGAAACCCAATTGAGCCAATAAAATAATAAGCCAGCAATATAAATTATTGTATTTACACATAATGTAGCAAAATACCAGAAGATTCAAAACCTTATATTTTGGTGCAATGTGTTATGTCTATCTGTCTGACTGTCCGTCTCATTGATATTTGGATATTGTGGCAATGGCATGACATCACTAAAACATCCACTGTATAGGGGGTTGGTCTATGAAACCATGACTACCTGCCAGATTTGTTCCACTGAAGAGTTCATTGAAAAAATCATCGTGATCCATTGACTAACCTGTTAGGGCTTATGGTGTGGACTCAAATTGAAATGATGGGCCCGTTTAGTCATATGGGGTGGACTCAAACTGACATGGAGGGCCCGTTTGGGCAATGACATCGTACTGATGTTGATCTCCTGAAGATAAACTGATGTTGAGATCAACATTTAATCCGAAATGGCCCCACCTCAAAGTCATTGCATCTAGATGGTTCAACCGCAGTGTTAAATAATTGTTGTTGACTCATTGAAGACAAACTGAACGAACTGGAAGGATTTTCAGGAAGATAAACCCACTACATTAGTTCATGACCCCGGTGCACTCCAGCTAGAATATGAATAGACTCAACTGTAGATTGCCTTTCTCCCATTCCTCTCCTGCTGCGAATAGATTGATGGAAATCCTGAAAAGGATGAGCCATTAGGAAAATATGTACAGTATCAAGAATAGGTTGTCTGGGGTAGTCAGTGGATCGTCTGTTAATGGCACTAACAGCTCCTAATATGCCCTTAGATGCCAAACAGATAACAACTTCAGCATTGGATGAAAAACCAATGTCGGAGTGCTTAATTTGTTCGACGTAATCAGCCTATATGCAAATAAACAAATTTGTTAAAAATTATCAATATTATTATTTCTATATATAAATATTTATATTAAATCATATCGATGCACCGATAGAGGCACCTATATGGGTCATCCACCGTCTTATACGTGATGCAAACCATTGCATATACTGTGACCTTGGATGTAAAGGTGCATGTAGAGGAGGACCCATTACAACATGATTATGCCGATTATTCCACTCATGAATAAAACATGAAAATCTTCCTTCCCAATTCTGATCAGTATGGCCTCTTAAATCATACAAATGCACTACATTATCATATTGTAGAGGGTGTGGAATCGGCTGGTCCATTTCGAATTATCTTAGGCATCGATCGGGGTGGTGCCACTCGATAATATTTCAACAGACTAATAGCACAACTGATGTCCAAATTTCATTTCCATTCGTACAAAATTATGGCAAGAAGTGCAGCACATTCTTGTAGGTCTCCCAAACCATCTGAACCAGAAAATAATAATTTTATCATTGTATTAAAAAATGTATTATAGTATGAAAATAGTATAGAAAAGGGAAATTATAATTAAACCTGGTTGTCACGCTGTAAGTCCAATCGAAACGGTATTCAAAAACAACTTTACTGTTAGTGTTGCTTAGATCCAATTGGGATCGCCACCTAAAAATTTTCAAGCATTCACTGTCAGTCAGCAAATTAAATAAACAATTTTAAATATAAAATAAGTATATTTTACCTGTATCCATAAGACATGGACTGATCAAGAATAAGATCATGGACAAATTCAGGCCGAATACAAGGCAACCTTTCCCAGGCCCACATTTGTAACAATTGCAGGTATCCACCAAGTGAATTGGTTGTGTGTTTGGTTGCACGACATAACTCTCTGTACAACCACACGAGGACAATAGATCCCCAACTGTACTCACCTATAACCTGTAAATTTTCTAGCAGTGGAAGCCACATCAAATGTATGTAATTATTTGATTGTCCTGAACATAATAAGCCACCAATACGCCTAAGAATCCATGCTAAAGCAAAATATTGTATCTGATATTCATTTATATCGGGTGGCAAAATATTAAAATGTCTTCCCAACCATGCCATTTTTATACTGTCTCCTGAATTCATTTTCTGGAGAAACCTGACCTAAAAGATGGCCACATTCATAAGACCAATCATGGTATAGATGTCCAGTTACAAGACGTCCATCGATAGGCAATCCGGTCAATACAGCAATATCATGCAATGAGATTGTCGCTTTACTAACCGAAAGGTGAAATGCGTGCGTCTCTGGTCGCCACCTCTCAACCAGTGCAGTAAATAAATTAGAATTCACATACATCACACCTATTGGTGACACGCCATAAAATCCTGCTACATAGGTATGGAATTATTATATCATCAATGTTTCTATAATGATTACTCACGCTAGCTCTACATGTTACCAACACATTATCTTCAGCCTAAAAATAATTAAATAAGGTATGAGTGTTATATAAATTATTATGTACCTACATAAAAGTTATTTATGGTGAAATAAAAAAATTACTTGTCTATTCCAAATGGCATCGGCTCGATGTTTGCCTCCAAGCGTTAGTACATCATTCACGATGGGTCCTGGATTAATGTATTATTGGCTTATAAATTGATCTATCTTTTATTGCCCTATCTGTGATTTCGATAATAAATGTTATCTGTGCATTTTAAACATTTTTTTCATAAATAATTCTTTCTATGTTCATATCAATATTATTCAATTAAATAATACAATTTAAATTACCTAAGTTTTTTACAACAATATATTAATATTATTTTTCTACGATAAATATTGCATGTAACAAATTAATATTTCATAATTGACTATTGGTATAACAATTACAACAATATAGATAATTATTTAATTTTTTTCCATATACACATAAATTAATTTTTTAAACTTATTTTTAATATTTAAATTATATACAAATCTTACATTTTTTTCTCTGTGCATCGCAAAAATATTTATCAAAATACAACTGCAAATTAAATATCAATGCAATTAACTATTATTTTTATTTATTAATTATAAAAATTTTATGTATACAAATTTATTATGACTAATACAGTAAATATCACACCTTGTAATACAGTATAAACAATTGTTATTTAACATTATAATTTACATATAATAATAAATTTTGTATTTTTCAATTAAAACTATTGTTATAACATATTTGAATTTTTAATTTCTAAATTTACTTGCATTTCTTTGTAGGTCACCCAGTTACCTAACATATATCACCTGTCAAAAATTATTTAACCCCATTAATGATATTTTTAAATTTTTTGATACCACGGATTATTAAAATTAACAGTTAATTTATTCGTATTTAATATTTATCTCAACTAAAAGATTAATAATACAATTTAATTCAACTGTTGAACTAAATAAAACATATTATCTTTTATAAAAGTATTAAATAATAACAAACTAATTAACTTAATTCATAGTCATTAACTCTAATTATTTAACTCTATAATCATATTAAACAAATAACTAATAAAATATTAAATTAATAACCAATTAAATAACTGTCAATTATATTCAAACAATATCAAATTAATAACTAAAAAAATAGGTAAATACATGCTAAATTAATTAAATTAAATCATATTAAATAAAATAAATTACTAAATACATGTTAAAATAGTAACTAAATAAATTCTTAAAATCATATTAAAATAATAACCAAACAAATAACCAAATAAAATTTTCACATTTAATCATTATTATTAATTTTTTTTATTTGTGTACTTAACCCTAACATTAGAAAATAACTATAATCATGTTTTCTATAATTATTTACTTAATATTAATTATTTCATTATTTATAAATAATTAATACTTACAATTATCTATAATTATAATTATTTCATTAAACATAACCTAACTAATACATAATATAACATGCTTATTATGAAACACAAAATAAATCAAAGAAGAAACCACAATAAAAGATGAAAGATCAAGAAAGAAAACTTACCAAGTTCTTGAAGGAGCATAAGGAGCAAGGAGAATAGAAGGGAAGAAGAGGACCACTAAATCCGGCCAATTCCCTTAACATATAGGGCATTTGCCCTAAAACAAATTCAAATTCACTCTCCTCTCGGGTCAAATTGACAAGACAACATAGGGTTTTTTTTTCAGAAAATAGTAAAATTACATAGATCAAAAGAAAAAATTAGGGACGATCACGGGGTGGGGATTTTCCTAAATTTTCCCCCACAGGGACGGGGACGGAGGAAAAAAAATTTCCATCTTAGAATCGAGGGCAGGGACAGAAAATGGGGTATCCACCCCGCGGGGATCCACGCCTCGCAAAAAATAATTTTTTTATTTTAAAATATAATATTTTATAAATAATTAAAATTAAAATTAAAATATAACTTAATTTTATAATTATTAAGTTTTAAATTTTACTTAATTTTAAATTTTATGAATGGTTAAAATTTATATTAATTTAAATTATTAATGATTTTAAATTTTTTATTTATTAAATATTATATTTTAATTTTAATTATTTATAAAATATTATATTTTAAAATTAAAAAAAATTCGGGGGACGAGGATCACCGCTGGGGACGGGAATCCCCACGGGGTGGGGATGGGGGAAATTACCTCATCGATATTGGTGGCAAGGGCGGGGGCAGGGAATCCCCGCCACTGGTAGGGGAATGAGTGAGGTTGAATTCCCCAGCCCCACCCTGCCCCGTGATCACCCCTAGAAAAAATTTGCAAAAGCTAAAACCGCTGCAGGTTGCGGTGGTTTCAGACCTGAAACCGCTATAGCCTGCAGCTATTTTAGTTTTTACAGGCTCTTCTTTCTCTTCTGTGGAGCTGATATCTTTCGACAATTTCACTCTCCTTATCAGCGGTTTTAGGTCAAACCCCATTTCTGTAAATTTTTCTGAAACACCCTATTTTGGTAATTAATTATTTAAATTGCATTATTAAAAAAATTGTCCCAATGATTTTTATATATAATTAAATAACATGGGACATTTCCTAAATAAAACTTGGGCTGTCAAGTCCCTATCTTCAAAATCTCACAATGAAACGCTTCTTCAATTATCTACATGTGAGGACCAAAGTCCTCACCTAAATGGGGTCTAATAAACTGCTCGATTTATAGATGTCTTTACAGTCTTATTCTATGCCATGATTTATCGCTTTTTGATGTGATTGGATGCGCCTTTAATTTCTATATTTACTCTACTATTTCATGAAAGAAAAAGGATAATACATTTGTCATGGATAAAAATAAAAATGGAATTTTGAACCCTCTCCGTGTTTTTAGCCTCACAAGATCGGAACACCCTTCTTTTCCAATGTTCTATTGGGTAGTAACTCCTTACTATTTAGTCTTGTGGTGCCCAACTAGATACCTTCCAGTCATCGATTGTTAGCGATAAGATAATGACACCTTGATATGCCACATCACACCTTTTGAGGTTTATGATCATGGTGAGTTGAGTTACATTTTTTTCCTATTATGAAGCGACCATCAGCCTGGACAGAAAACTTCAACCTGGTTCTAACCCTAAAAATGGAATTGAATCGCTAAAGGTCAAAGATTTTCTCACTTGAACTTGATGATCCCTTGGTTTCAAGTATGAAATCGAGTGTCGATGACTAAAAAAAAAAGAGCCAAAAGCTATCGAGCGAAAAGGGCATGCTCACTTTGAAACCACTTTTGACTTATGTGACATAAAAGGCATTCGATTAAGTTAGGCGTCCCATTTTTTTAACCCTGGTGCATTTTCGAAGCAATCCCTTATCGTTCACTCAATCGAATGTAGTGTTAGGGATAATCACCAGTCTAAGTCTAGTACCTGATGGTATATTAAATGGTGACCCGATCGGTCGTTATGCTCATGATGAGCTAGACCCATTAGTAGGGACCACGCTTGGGTAGCCTTGTAATTGAGTACCAGGACCAAAAGCCCATCTAATGACATAAAAATCTCCCTTAGGATGTCCATAATAATTTTGTATTGCTTGTGATATGGATCCTTGTGTATTAGGCATTTCTAGACAAATTCGGGTGTTCGCTTATCAAAGGCCACCATGCCCCAGTAATCCCATTCTGATTTGTTTAGGTCACCCGAATAGGTATCGATCAACACCTTTTTATGTGCCTTTGCGAGAGATGTTATGATGCCAAATTTTTTATGCGCACCATATGCATATTCATTAGGGTCCCCTGTTGACCCGTGAATTAAACCCACCTAGGAAATAGGACTTTGACGTATGTGTGGGAGAAATAAGGTGTTGTGGATCCCTGTATATGGTTGTCAATACTGCATCTCATGATCATTCATCTACTCATGCATTATATTGATAACCCCATTTTGATAGCCATAATAGAGCCATCATTTCCTAGGTGGTTTCGGGGTTCGGACGACCGTTTAGTTAAGAAGTGCTGTGAAAAATAGATAGAAGATTTGGTATCAGGGCAGAGTTCAGAATTAGGGTCTGAGTCAAGGTTAGACAATATTTTGAAAAAATTTTCAAAACAATCAGAAAGAGAAGTTATGGTCGAGCTCACTCCTCCAATTGGTTCCTATGGTTCTCAAGACACTAAAAAGAGGATGGATGATCTTGAGAGAAAGAGGATGTCGATGTTTGCAAGCCTTACAGCTAGTTTGGCCTCCCACTCAGCTACTCAGCCTGTCGCGGTGGCCGCTGCTCGAGTTAAACTGGCCCCTATCGAGGAGACTCCAGCAGCTCCCATTATGATACTCCCACCTGCAGCAAATGTCAGGAAAGTTACTTTGCGAGGAGGAGAAAGGGATGTCACTCGAGTGGTCCCGAATGTGATTTTATAGCTGATAAGGAAGATAAATTGCGGGCCACTTAAATGCTAAAAAACCTCATCCCTAAGGAGGAAAGTCCAGTTGTGAAAAATATGGAAGAAAAATTAGAGGCTTTGACTAGGATGTTGTCTGTAGGAAAGGAAGTTAATCTTGAGGATATCGATTTGGACGATGAAGATGCTTTGCCTAGTCAATTTAAAATGTCTGACTTGATAAAGTTTGATGGAACCTCTGATCCCCTTGCCCATATAAAGCAGTATGTCCTGCTTATGAAAAGGATTGCCCTTAATAAAAGGCAAAAGGTTGATCTCTTTAACCTTAGCCTAGTGGGCCCTGCTGTTGATTGGTGTCATAGTTTGGATAGAAAGACAAAAGAGGATTGGTAGAGATTGATGGAGGAATACTTTAGGCAATATAATTGTAACACACGCATGGAGGTTACCTTAAAGGATTTGGAGTTATTACAATAAAAGCCTGGAGAGTCCTTCCACGAGTACCTTACTCGATGGAGGAACAAAGTGATCAAGATAAAAAGGAAGCCTGACACACAAGATCAGATCCTCTTGTTCATTCAGAACGCCAGTCCTTATCTGAATGAAGGTCTCAAGATGAAATGATTGAAGGATTGGGAGTCTTTGAAGGACATAGCAATTGAAGCCAAAGGGGAATATTTGGCAAAGAAGGCTAGCATTGTAAGTTTGAATAGTGGGGGATATAGTGGTAACAAGAGGGATTTTGGGACCTCAGGATTTGGTAAAAATACTAGTAATAGTAGCGGTAGTGGAGGTAACGGTAGAAGAAATGTCAAGGTATCGACTACGGGAGTCAATCAACGTCGTTATTCTAAATTAGGCAAGTCATTATCCTGGTGTTTTAATCGACTGATGAAGCAATGTAAGTTGCAACTGATGCCTTCTAAGCTTGTAAGGAGTCAAGGTCAGCCTGGGAATAGATCCGATTGGTATTGTGCCTTTCATCAACATACAGGGCATGAGACTGATTATTGTCGTACTATAAGGGATCATATCCAGGATTTGATTGATTCTCGATAGATTATCGATCCATAAAAGAGGACTAAGAAGAAAGAAGCTTATAGTGTTTTGCCACTATCAGTATTAATGGTCGGGTTCAGGTGGTCAGAATGGTATGTCTTAAAAGATTTATACAAAAATGAGTATTTAACTATCACGCGCAAGGCTTAGGGAAGCGCTAATGGTCCAGAGATAAGTGCAGAAGGGTCAATAGAAAAGGGGGGAACCAGTTCAATTAGTAAACATCTAGGATACAGACAGTGAGAAAGGTTCGATTAAGGACGAAGAGGAACCGAAAGACCTGTGGAAAATTAATGAAGATGAGAAGGAAGTCACAGATGGAAGGATGATTCAGGCAGTCACTAGAAGTAGTAAAGTCATGCCAAAGGTTAAAAGGCCATAAGAACCCGCTGCTCCTACGAAGGAAAGAACCATGGAGGATAATTTGGTCCTGAAGCAACTCAAGAAAACTTCTGCTCAGATTTTGATTTGGGATTTGCTTAGGCAGTCACCTTTTCACCACCAAAAATTGGTTGAGGCTTTATGTGAATCCACTGTTGCTACCACCATATCTCCTTTCGAGTTGTTAGAAATGATGAAAGGGAATTCTGACGAAAATTTTGTATTCACTAATGCGAATCTCTCATTAGAAGGACGTGAGCACAACCGCCCTTTATACATTAAGGTTGCGGCAAATGGCAAACACACTACATGTGTAATGGTGGATGATGGTTCTTTTATCAACATGTGTCCCTTCTTGGTAATGGTGACATATGGCATTTATGAGACCATGCTCACTCAATCTTGACTTACTATAACAGCCTATGACAACTCGAAAAAGCAGGCTGTTGACACTTTTAGGGCAGTTAGTGAAGATGATGCCTATCGAGACTAAAGCAGAATTTGCAGTGCTACAGATACCGGCCAATTTCTTTTTGTTGTTAGAATAACCTTGGTTCCACAAGTTAGGAGGGGTTCCTTCCATCCTGCACCAAATGGTCTGAGTCCAACATGAAAGAGGCATGGTTACTATTAAGGTAGCAAAAGAGAATTCTATTTCTGCTTTAAGCATAGATAATCAACCTTTCAATAGGTTCCATGTGGCTAGAACTGGTATTTGAGGAAAAGAGATAGATTATGTAAGCTCTCAGCCCGTTAACATGATGAAAAAGATGAATTATTTGCTAGGTGGTGGATTGGGGAATAATTCTCAGGAAATTCCTATGCCTCTTTCTCCCATTAGTCAGAAAGATAGGAAGGGCTTGTGTTATTATAAGAATGATGTCAAGAAGCAACGTGAAGTACAACCAGGAAAGATTTGTCTAACTCCACCCTGTGAAGAAACTTTAAATTAGAATAAGATGACAAAATGGGGTTGTCCCAAGTTAATAGTCATCAAGTAGTAAAGCAAGGCGCTTGGTGAAATGAGTCATTTTGCCAAAATAAAGGATGCAAAGTGACACGAAATGAAGGCAAAGTGCATAAGTGTAAAAGAGTAAGTAGAAATCAGAAGCACTTAAAGTGGGGAAACAAAGATAGCTAAAAATCCAGAAAGGTTACTTATAAGTTGAATTGTAAAGCTATACACTTAGAATGCACGCCCGTATACAAGGCCCAGTTACCACCTAGTGAAAATGAATGGTAAAAACCGTTTTGCATGGCACACACCTCATCCTGCATAAATCTAATCTCCAACATGCATGTTTTCAGCATGATTTTTGCAGATATTCATCCATAATTCACAAAACCAAGACAGCCTCATAGTTCAAAGAAAATAATTTTTATCAAATTGATCATACGAAGCTGAAGATGTGCTCAACATGTGGGTAAAGGAAAAACAAAGAAAAAGGGAAAGGGCAGCGAGGTGCAAAAAAAATGTAAATGCATAGCTGGTGCTAATTATAATTCAAAAATAAATCAGGTAATAACAAAGATATTTATTTAAGTTGTAAAAATAATATATACATATATATGTAGTATTGTTTAATTAGGTCATTAAATTATATTTTGTGTTTTTAAAAAAAATCCCCATATGAAAAAAAAGAGAAAAAAATATTCTTTTTAGGGTTATATTGCATGAGTTCAGGTCAAAACCCATGCAAAAATGCTATTCATGTAGCATTTTGTATGCATGGGAACGTTTTATATTCAAAAGCATTTCAAATTTGGATTTTTTTTGGAGTCCATGCCCTTGCATTGGATGGTACGGCTGTATTGTAATGGCCTCGATACTGGGTCATTCATGAATAGTACTTTCCGGCAGTGAATAGTATTTTTCAGAACCGAAAGGATATTCGAAAGTCAAAAATATTTTATTGAACCATTGAAAATTAATGGTCATAGTGAGCTCGGGATTGAAATTTGAAGTGAAATTGAAGTCAAATAGGCCTCCAAAAGTCAAAAATGCGAAAAAGATAGCGAGTCGATTTTTCTGGTAAGGAAGGGGACTTGATTTTGCATAAATAATTAAAAATAGTAAATTAACTCCAAAAATTGACAGATTTTGCATGCCTATATGAATTTTTATGTAGAATATTTTGGTGATAAGAATTAAATTTTTTTGTGACACTGGCAGTTATCGAATCGGACCAATAACGGACTCCGATTGAGCCAAAAATTTATGTACTACCTATTTTTGATGTTTTAAGAATGATGAAATCAAAATTTAAGCGATTTGAAGTAAGGGGGGAAGGGGGGGGAGAGAGAATTTGGATTAGACCTTAAATGGCCTAAATTGGGCCTTAAGGTTTAAGTGGGCAAAGCCCATTGATCAAACCCACTTTTGGGCCCAATAGGAGGCATATATAAGGAAAAAAATTTGGAGAATTTTTTAGATTTCACCGGCTGCATCTCCTTCTCCTTAGGTGGCCGAACCAAGGCCTTCCACTTTCTCCCTTTTGATGCTTCTTCTTTCACTCCAAATCTCCCATAAACTCCAACATAAAAGATGAAGTTCTCTCTCTCTAGGTCACTCTAGTGGCCTCAATCAAGTGATTTGAGCAAGGAAAGGTAAGAAATCAAGTGAAGAAAGAAAAAGAGGTAAGATAGAACTTAAGAAATTAAGTTATTTTAATTGGTTCTTTAGTATTTTCTCATAGTTTTGGGTGCATAGAGGTTTGATTTGGTATTACTTTGAGCTAAATAAAATAATATCATGGTGTTTTGTTGAAGGAAAAATTCGGCCAAGAGTGATGGGTGATGAAGAATGAAGTTTTGCTTTGTGTCAAGTGAAGAAAAATGAAGTTTAAGGAAGGTTAAGCATGAAAAAAAATGTAAGTGACTACAAAATCCTTTGATTTTCCTTTTATTTTAAATTAATTTCAATTATGTAATTAGGATAAGAATTTTTAAAGTAGTTAATTGATAAAATTTTGTTGGGGTAAATGTAATTGAACTTGTAAGAAGATGAAAGGAAAGCATAATGGGAAAAAAATAAGATTTTTAGATGGAATTGTTATGGTGGCCGAATGGTTCCTTAAGTGAAAATGAGGGCATTTTGCATGAAAATAAAATATAATAGCCTAAATTTAATATAGAGATAATAATTGGTGTCCTTGAATTTTTATAGAATTATTGGAATTTAATTTGAAATTTTAAAGCCTATGTATTGATTATGTTGTAGTGAAAATTGTGAAATAAAGGGAAATAATTGATCGTTTTAGTGAAAATGATATTAAACAATAAATAATGCATAAATAAATTTTATTGGAATTTATGGAAATTATTAGAATTTTATTGCAATTTTCATTTGAATATGTATAATGAAAATAATTGAAGTATTAATGCATAATTGTATAAAAATGACTAGAACGATGAATTAATATGAAATTAAAGTATAGTTAATGGAAATGAAATAAAAAGTCAACCGATGAATTTTTCTGAATTTTTACTAAGTTATAAAAATAATAAAAATAATAAATTATTGGTAAATAATTCATAAAATGAGTGAAAATTATAAAAATTATAAAATAATGTGTACATTAATTTTTATGAAATTTTTATGCCTTATTAGAATATTTTCGAAATAAATTATTGATTATGTTTAATTAAAATATTAAATTATTAAGAAATAATTCAATAAATAAATACGTAATTATAAACGATCGCGAAGTAAATTATTTCAGTATAAAAAGAAATGAAAAAGTTAAATTATGCATTTTCGAAACATAAAATAATGAATTATACTAATAGAATTTATAATTGCGTAAAAAATTATAAAATAATGCGTGACTAATTTATCAAAATAAATTAGTTAATAAAAAATATTAAAAGAATAAATGATTATAAAATTATTCGCCAACGAAGTGATAGTTGGCATACCGAATGATTGAAAAGTTTGAACAGAAAAAGAAAAGAAAAAAATCGTAAAAAGTCTAGCATTGAATTATTAGAGAATAATTCGCAAAGAATTATACAAAAAGAATAAAAGAGAATTGTGAATTATAATGCCATAATTCATAATTTGTATAAAAAACTGAAAAGGCCATGTGTCTGAGTAAATTATTAAAGAATAATTCACAAAAATGACTTGAAAATATAAAATGAAAGAAAAGACAAAAAGTTATTGAAAAGTCAAAAATACTAAAAGAGTGTATTCGATCAGAAATAAAGTGTAGTAATAAATAAAAGAAAGAAATTAAAAATTTTTAAATGTTTAAGCATTATTGCAAATATAATTGATTATTTTGCCCTTAGTGATAAGCAGGTGATATTATTTTTGTTTAGGATATAATTGGCTAGTCATAGGGACACATCTATACCGCGGTGCAAGTCATGGCAACTTGCTTTGCTATAGATAGGATCTTTGATCTCCATAGATTCAGTGTAAAGTAAAAGTGAAAGTGTATCTATTTTCTGCTCTGTGAGACTTGATCTTCCGAGATTATTTTTCTATATGTTCAGTGTGACCTTTGGGTCCAGTCCCGAGTATCCTTTTTGAGAATCCTATTACATTGCACTAGAGGCGTATTGTAACAAATAAATCAGTACTGCTTAAATGAATTAAATATAAAAAGTTATAATGAAGAATGATTTGTTTCGAAGAAAATGCAAAGTTGAAATAAATCTGTAAAGTTACTCGAAAAGTGTGATTAATAAGGAAAAAAGAAAAAGAAAGGTTTTATAAGAATAAAATAATAAATAAAGATTAAGTCAAGCTTTTATAATGAAAAATGATTTAAATTGTATTTTATTTTACATGAAAAAGATAAATTTAATTAATTGGTATTTTCTATACCAATTACTATCGTGAATAGTGACAAGTTTTGAAAATAATATTAATTTTCTATTTAACGTTAAAAAGTGATGGCAATGATATTAAGTAAAACTTGATGCTTAAGTAAATGTATTTCTGAAATAAAAGTTAAATGAAAGGTAAAATGATAAAAAGGCATAGAATTGTTCAGTGAGGACAAAGTAAAAGATATAAGTCCTAAATAAATAATTGAACATAAGTAAATGTATAAAAGAAGGAAAGAAATTTTTGACTGCAAAGTGCTCCAAAATAGCTATATCACTTTACCATAGAGCTTAAAAGCCTTTAAATAGTAATGTATTTATTAGTTAAAAATTAAAGTAAAATAAAAGAATAAATAGCAAACAGTGTAATTAGAATACATTTTGGATAACTGAACAGTAAATCGAGAAATAAAATAGTCTAATTTGACATCATTAAAGGTATGAGTACCAATACACATTGCTAAATAAAATGATAATTATATCGTTGTGGCTAAAAAGATAAAACAAAAGTAAAAGTTATAGTAAATAATAAAGTAAAGGTAAAAGTAAATCTGATAGTGACCCATCTAAGAGGATAGTGTAAAGTAAAGTTGAAAAATTGAAAACCAAAGAATAATAATTATCAAAAACATGAGTTAATAATAAAACTAATGTTGATTAAAGTAAAAGGAAATGTTTAATGAAATAAGTATAAAAGTAGCATAATCTATGTAATTATGCGTTTCTTTGGAAAATCCTTGGATTAGTAATCACCACTGGGCATATTTAATACTTAGCACGTAGTGTTTACTGCGTGCAGGTTTTGATGTGTTGTGGGAGCATAGTACACGGTGGAGCCAGATCGGAAGAGAAGATTTTTGTATTAGTCTAAGTTGTATTTTGGCATGTATATACTTAGTTAATTAATGTAAAAGACTGAACTGTGGTTTGACTATATTTATGATTATTGATGGATCAGTGTTTAATGTAAGTTTTTGGCATAAAGTTATTTTATATATATGTTTTAATTGCTTACAAGATTGTCGATTGATTCGGATTTAATGCAAGGGTATCTAAAGCGTATCGATCTGATCGGCCAAAAAAAAAACTTTTTCGTTTTCGACTAAGCTTCGCTTCGGAAACGACTGTTCCGTGAAGGATATGACACATACACCCCACATGCATGCTTGTACACTCTTTAAAAGCAATAAACCAAAGGTTTCTTCTTTCCTTCTTCTCTTTTCTTTCTTTTTTCTTCTTCTCTCTGATGATTCCAAAAGGTGTCCCTCGATTTTTTGCCATTTTCTCACTATAAAAACATTGTTTTGCGATTCTAATTTGGTACACCATTGGGATTTCTCATTGCGCACGTTTAGAGTCTTATTTTGTGGGTTTTCGTCAAGATTTTCTTGTTCTCCAAAAAAGTTATGTAACTATCCCTTCCACCCTATTTCTATGATCCAAATGGATATGAAATTTTGTAATCTTGTTGTTATGAACTGTTGTGAGTATGTATAATGTGTTGCTAGTGTTTATTTCCAATTTTGTTTTGAAAAGGTTGAGAAAATATGTAAAATTATATTAGTGCAATTTAGTTAATTTCCTAGGTTTGGAGTTATTTGGTTGATTTATATAGCATTATCTTTGTTTGGTAGAAAGTGGTAGGCAGTGTGTGCACATTGTACAAAAAAAAACAGATGATAAAACATATACATATAATGACAACACATGAATATAGTAGGTAGTGCAAGTTAGTATGTGATAATCATTTTTTTATTTTATTCTTTATTTATTTGTATAGCTTAAGGTGTAAATTCTGTAAGTAGTAATAGTATGTGTTAGTTATTTGCATAAGAAATGAACATTGGTGATAATGGCACGTGAACATGATTCATAAATGGCGATAAAAAAGAATAAGAAGAAAACAAATGAAATAATGCTAATTGGTTTACACTAGTTACCTCCTTTGTCATGGCTAGTTTAGGGTATAAATTTGTGCGTCAAATGTGAAAAAAAAATGAGGGAGAGAAACATGAATCATTAAGAATATGCATGTGTCATGGCTAGTTTAGGGTATAAATTTGTGCGTCAAATGTGAAAAAAAAATAAGGGAGAGAAACATGAATCATTAAGAATATGCATGTTAATAACAATAAGAATATAGGCATGATTTATATATGATTTGTATATCAATATACATGTGTGCAAATTATGATTTTTTTTAAATAGCTCACTTGGGTCAATGTATATACATTATTTTTATGAGTACTTTTGCATGATTGCTAGACATCCAATGGTGGGTTAGGAGAAATAAAGATTTGCTTAGCTAATATAGCTTTGTGAATGAGTTCTGTGCAGGATTGAGCCTAGTTTTTCTAAGCCGTTATGCTGCCAAAATTCAAGCATAAGTTGTTGTAATGCTTAAGCTGCCTCTTTGATGAATGCAAGTTAAACTAACTATGTGATTTTGAATTACGTAGGAATGAATCCTCAGTACCTGATATGGATGACACTGGAGCAGGGCAACCTATATCATACTCTAGGAAAGACCCGTATATTGCCCAGCCGATTCATGTCGAGGCATTTACTAACATAGTTTGGGCTAATAGACGAGGTAGATGCCCTGATAGCTCAGGCCAGGTGGACACTTTTTTATGTAGGGGCATATCGGACATACCCAGAGGTGACTAGACAGTTTTTGGCTACATTTCAGTACTTGGAAAACATGAGTGCAGATGATGAGGAGGGGGTCATTACCTACCGTATTTATGGCCAGACAATATCGATGACCCACAAATGCTTTACTCAGATCCTGAGGTTGCCTATGGGCGAAGGAGTTATGAGACTCGAGAGATCTGCCTTGGTAGAGATTGCACGGCCGAAGGTCCCATATGTGAGATGGATGGCAAAATCTACATTGCTGAGATCACAGTTGCTGCGCTACTTACACAGGGTTCTTCCTTGCTCATATTTAGGTAGGCCGGGCAGCTTTGGTTCTCTTGTGGTAGCAGAGATATACGGATTATGGGGTATGGTAGTAGGTAGGCTGATATAACTAAGCCATACCATTTTGGAGAATATCTGCATTATCCAGCGCCATCCGGGTGAGGCCACATCTATCGAGGGTTTAGTAATTAGGTTACTACTACCAGAGGAAATGCCAGAGGCATACATAGGATCATATGCAGGAGAAGATATACATTTGGACAGGGAGACCGCATATGACATGCACATGGCTAGGGAGGATGATGCTGCTCCAGATGGGATCAGGTTGATGACCCTTGAGGAGATCGATGTTGCTCACCAACCAAATAGGATGAGGATAGCCACAGACCACCGATGCCTTCGCCTCAGCAGGAACCAGATGATGATCAGCAGATGGAGGACATCCTAGGGCCAGGGTTTAGGGAGGAAGAAAAGATCCCTTTCACAGACTATTTTGCAGAGAAAGCTTGCCAGGAGACAGTTGTACCTCCACCTCCATAGGATTTCCCTACTTTCCATCAGGATCTGCCTCTTAGAGCTTATGGAGACCCTGGTGCATCTTGGTCCTCAGCACCACCTCCGCCTCAGCAGGCTGCCCCATGGGATACTATTTTGTAGGGATCCAGGCTTTTACTGTGACTCAGACTGCCATCGCTATAGACATACAAGCAATACACCAGGAGCAAGGTAAGTAGAATGAGGCCTACATGAAGAGGTTTGATGATTTTGATGCTTTGCAGCCGCGGCTTATAGCTTATTTGGACAAGACAGAGACGGGGGTCTAAAATGTGGACAAGAGTATGTAGAAGGCCACAGATCGCCTCACAGCTTTAGAGACTACCTTCCTGACTGGCAAGGATGTTATCAAGGGAGCCAAATATGAGATTGAGAAGAAGATTGACAAGTTGCACTCCGATCTTAGAGCTCATGTGACCGGCATAGATGGGACAGTTGCAGGCCATATTACTAGGCATAAAGCTGATTTAATTAAATCCGGGGAGATGTAGACCGCCTTACAGGGTACCTCAACGAATTCCTATACCCTATTACAGCTCAGCCTCCGGGACCCACACAGATAAGATCTTCTTTAGCTCAGGCACCAAGTCCACCATTTTATAGGCGCCATGAATTACGGCCTGCATTGAGTTTCTGAGGGTTCAAGGAGCTTATGATTTTTTATATACATACATTTTTTTATATACCACAGTTCTCACACACATTTTCAGATTGGGATGATTATTATGGATGTGTATGTTGTTCTTTTTTTGTTCTTATCATTGCATTGTGGATATTTGTTTTCTCTTACAGTTGGATGTTTCTTTTAAAATTTGCCATGATTGTCGTCATGATCTTATTCAAAATTTTCATTTGTCTGCCATGATTGATATTAGTTGTTATTAGCATATGAGATACCTTATATCATAAATCGTTGCCGTTTGATATTAACAGGTTATGCATGCTTCGTAATTAATTCACATCACAAGATAAATTGATTGATTATCAATGAAATGCATGTTGTAATGCTAGACTTTGTATATCATGCTGCCAAAAGAAAATGCATATAGAAATAATACGATAGAGGGAAAGTATGTACAAGAAAAATAAACAAAAATAAGTGTCTTGATGAATGAGACTGGGGGCAACGAATCCCAACCTAACCTTTTCAACACTGCAAATACAGGACAAGCCAGATTCAATTAGCTACACAGTATAAACTAGTACAGCCTCACGAGTGTTGCCTTCTATGGCACTCCTTTTGCTGCAGGGGGCAAGTGGTTATGTGAGTTAAAACTTTAGATCTAAGCCACCCCAACGTTTCTGTAAAATTTTCGCAAATCGCAAAATTTTCGCAAATCAAGTTATAGCCACATTGTGGGATCACATTCAAATCAAGGTTTAGCCACAGAGTGGGATCACCTCAAGGTATAGCCACATAGTGGGATCACTTTCAAATCAAGGTATAGCCACATAATGGGATCGCCTTCAAATCAAGGTATAGTCATAGAGTGGGATCGTCTCAAGGTATAGCCACAAAGTGGGATCGCCTCAAGGTATAGCCACAGAGTGAAATTGCCTCAAGGTATAGCCACAGAGTGGGATCACCTTCAAATCAAGTTATAGCCATAAAGTGGGATCGCCTCAAGGTATAGCCACATAGTAGGATTGCCTTCAAATCAAGGTATAGCCACAGAGTGGGATCGCCTCAAGGTATAGCCATATAGTGGGATCGCCTCAAGGTATAGCCACAGAGTGGGATCACCTTCAGGTCAGGGGTATAGTCGCAGAAGTGGAATTGCCTCTGAACCAAGGAACACGCCACAGGCTAACATTGTTCACCAACCAAGCCTTCTTAAAAAGCAAGCAGGGAGGTTGCCTCCTCAGGTAAGTCTTCTCTCCTACTCTAAACTTTGGCTCGTCTAGATTCTTATGTGCACTAGCTACCAGTTTCTGATGGGAATTTATTTTGAACCCTTAGTCTTACTAGACTGCATATAAGGTGAGTAGGGTATCGTTCTAAAGGGAACGGAGTAATTTTGTATTGAAATAATAAAAAGTAGATGGATAGGTAACAAATACAATATGAATCATGCATTTAATTTAATGGCTAAACTACTTTAAATATATTAAGTTAATTTTGAACGATAGATGACTTAAATGATGTTTTGAACATACATTATAACTAAGAGAAATAATTTCATTTAAGAACCATTTAAACAATTGCATGAATGACATGATTGGAGAATTTAGCCAAGTTTCTTTAAAGCAATTCTCATTGTCATTAAAGGTGTTTTTATTTAGAGTCTATAAGCATTCTCATGACATTATAGAGATAAATAAAAATTATGAAGTCTATGCCAATTCTTTAACCCCTTAAAGTGAATTCCTTATCTCTAAGTGAATTCAATGCTTCAAGTAAATTCATTTATTTTTCCATCAAAGAATTCCAATTCTTTAACACACTTATCACTCCAATTTAACTAAACAGTGCATGCAAATCGGTAATTTTTTTTCTTTAATTAACACTTAAGTTTATTTCTGTAATCTTAACTCATGCGGTCGATGACCCATAACTGTCTTAAATCACTATTCATTTTACAAAAATTCAGCAATATAATGGCTAGAAAACTAACTAGCCCCCTGAAACACAAACAACACACAGCCTCTCAGAGGCACAACACTTCAACATCATCAATTTACTCATCCCAAAACTCCAATCCAACAACCATTAATCCATGCATGTTCATACTACTAACATGTATATCCATAACATAACACATATATATAGATACATAGCCTTTACTTCACCATGGTTGTTCTTATTTATATATCATTACACCTATACAAAAATATCTGTATATATATACATGCTAAAAACATTCTGATAATACAATACAAAATTCTCTCCTCTCCCTGTGCATCAATGCTCCAACTTCTTAGTACCTGCAAGCAGAAAAACCTATGCGCTAAGCATGGAATATGCCCAGTGGTGACTAACAATCCTAATACCTTTCTTTGCTTCTCATTTTCCATTTATATAATAGTTATGCAAATAAGTTCTTAACTTAACTTTGAACGAGCACATTTTATTCAAAATCGAGAAAAGGTAGTTTCTATTTTACTATTAACAACTTATTCTTATTTAGTACTCAACTTTTAACAATTTTTCAATCTAATCCCTAAAATTATATTTATTCCCAAAATTTCCCTTTTATTTTCATATTTACAAAAATGCCATTATGTTTATTTATTTTTATTTTTATCTTATAATTTCATTTATTAATCATCTATTATTCTTCATTTTATTTATTTTGTGTAAAATTTTATTTTGGTCCCTGTCTTACAAAAATTTCTTTTTTTAATACCGTTGAGACACCAAATTACCATTTTACCCTTATTCATAATTACTTATTAGTTACCAACTTTGGAAAAATTACCATTTTGCCCCTAAACTTTCATTCTCTTTCACTTAGGTCCTTTTTCCACTTTAACTTCATTTTTAACCTTCTTTTCACACCTTTTTGATTTATTTCCAATGTAATGCCCCTAGTACAGTCCTGACAAAAACTCTTAAACCGGATACATGGGACGTGGATCCTATGGGCCACATATAGACTAAAAATAATCTCAAAAACTATTTTTTCATAGAACAGATAACAGAAACATACAGATGCTATGACGATCAGTGATCCTACCACAGCAAAGCAAGTCGTCATGACTTGCACCACGGTACATATATCCCTATGGCCAGCCAATTATATCCTGAGCTAAGTTTCATTGTTATACTACTTCTAAGGACATAATTTCATTAAATCTCCATTTAAATCGGGGTTTTCTCATTATTTCATTTTTCATTTACACTTACTTTATTCATTATGCAACTATTAAATTTTCTTTACATACTCTGTGAATTATCTCATCACAAATCACTATAATTGTGCATTTTGTTATCAATATAACCATTATTTCTTACTAAATCACTATTTTCATTAGTTAAATAATTGGTAATTCAACTCTAAAATATTCTTTAAATTCTTAAAAATTCTACAAAAATTCCCACATGTATTATTTCATCTCTAACACCATTTAAAGGCTTAATTTCATCAAAATATTCAAAATACATATTATTTTCTCTTAGTGCTCAATTCAGCCATTATAGGAACCCTAACATACTTTCATCTAAAAATTCATTTAAGCATTCATTCAACCTTATTTAGGGTCTAAATGCACTACTCTAACTTCAATTTCAATTGTACACCAATATAACATTTATACCTTAAGTTACATAAAGGATAATTATTCAAAATTTAGGAAAATACTAAGATTTATTAGTTACTTACATTTTCTCCTTGCTTAGGGATGATTAGACTTCCTTTTTCTTGCCTTTGGTTTGCTTAGATGGCTCTCATCCTTGAATTTCCACGGAAGCCAAAATTTCAAAACATCAAAACCCTAGTTTTTTTTACCTCAAATACTAAAATGGACATCAAAAATAAAATTTAGGCACCCAAAAATACTAGTAGGCAGCTTGAAATAAATTTTAAATCATTGGTTTCACTTACCTCAAATGAAACCTTAAATTCTCTCTCTTGATTTTTTGTGCTTTTCTTCCTTTTTTTTGAAGGGAGGAGGGTACTAGGCTAAACTAGAGAGGTTGAATTTACTATATTAGGGCTGATTTTAGTGTGAGATGAAGAGAGAATGACAAAAAAATTGGGCAAAAATGGAGAGATCTAGGTTCGGCCATGGAAGAGGAGGAAGGAGAAGCTGGAATTTGTTGGAAATTTGCAAATATTTCCCCCTTAAATACCCCTCCCAATGGGCCAAAAGTTGGGCCAAAACTCCATGGGCCCAACCAACTTCTTTAAGGCCCAATTCATTTATTCAAAGGCTCATATGAAATTCTCCCACTTTCTCACTTCAATCCACTTCAATTTTGATTTTATTATTCTTAGAATATCAAAAATAGGTAGTACATAAAATTTTGGCTCAATCAGAGTCCTTTACTGGTCTGATTCAACCAAATTGGTCCGGTTCGATAACAGTCGACATCGCCGAAAAATTCATTTTTTCATACCAAAATAATCTACATGAAATTTCATGAATATTTGCAAAATCTAACAATTTTTGGTGGTCGTTTGCTATTTTTAATAATTTATACAAAATCAAGTCACATTCCCTACTAGGAAAATTGACTCGTTGTTTTTTCATATTTTTTATTTTTGGAGGCCTATTTGACCTCGATTTCACTTTAAATTTCAACCCTGAACTCACCATGACCAATACCTTCCGATGGTCAAATAAAATATTTTTCACTTTCGGGTCCGATTTACGACCCAGGTGCACTATTTACCATCAAAATTTACTGTTCACGACCAGATCGGTGTTAAGGTCATTACAAATTCTCATTGTAAATAAATTGACTAACATGATAATTATGGTGATCAAGCATAATAAGCAAATTAATGTACCCAAATAAATTTAAATCATACTTCATACATAAAGATAATAAACATTTATAAAGATAAATAACATATCTAAAGCAAATTGTACTATATAGTTATAACGTAGAAAAGAATTTAGCCAAATACACATTTGAAATGAGAATAAATAAGAGAAAAGAAATATCATAACCCCTCAGGGTTTACTTTCTAATTAGACGTTCTGATATATCTCTTATTTCTTTGGCTTTGCTATTTTATCATCATCTACAAACTAAGTAAAAATGTTGTCAAAAAATAACTAAAATTTTCTATGAAAAACTAATAAATTTTCTTCAATCCCTTCCTCAGAGCTTCACCTCCATATTTATAGAGATTAACTCTACAAACATGTCCCTTCAGAATGGTTGTTAATATGAGAAGTTGTCCTGAAAAGTCTTGATGGTTGGCTGAGAGATCGTGTGCAGAAAAGTGGCATCATTTGAAAACAGGAGCAATGTTCGACTCGTGAATGTCTTCACGAGTCGTGAACTCCCTCAATTTGCCCCACTCGTGAACGTCCTCCGACTCGTGAATGCCTACTGCTTTGCCTACCAAGTCGTGAATGCCTTCATGACTTGTGAGCATATTGCCTTTGTTTCACTTGTGAGCACCTTCATGTCTCGTGCGATTCTATCCGAGTCGTGAACTTCTTCATGACTCGTGAGCTTCATCCGATTCCTTCATAATTTCCTCAAATCACTTCACATTTGTACCCAACTTGACCTACAACACAAATAAACACATAAACTAAACAAAAACACATAAAATACACTTAATATTACTTACTTAGCTACTTAAACAAAAGAAAATACACACTAAATAGTAGAAATTTTACATGGTATCAGTCTCCCTAAAGTTGGGGGCAACTATAAGCATTGGATCCTGATGAGCCCTTTGTCAGGGTTACCTAATGAGGAAAATTGCTCGTCTAAAGACAACGAATTGAGGATGATGGACTTTTACTGGTATAAAAATTATTTTCTTGAAGCCTTTTAAAAATATTATCGATCCTAGCCTGTGCGGTTGAGTGGCTCTAGGAGGGCAAATGATGAATGTACCCTTAGCAAGCAGCTTGAAATTTGAGTTATAAAAAAAAATCTAGTTTAAAAACTCGTGCTTGTATTTAGTTTTTTTCCTTTTTGCTCCTTTTTGGATCTGTTGTTAACGAGGACTCTATCTTAAAAGGAAAAAACTTACCGTTATTAGATTGATACGGTCGTGTGTTGTTTGATGTGCACTCGCACGTCAAACGGTGCATGACCCACAATGTATTTTTTTGCTTTTAAGGTAAATGAGTCGATCGCATGTCATCAAATTCGCCCTCGTGCATTTTTTGACATACGTGCTGGATCCCTATTTTTCATCTTTTTTTATACCTCTTGATTCAGATTAATTTCATGTATGTTTCTTTGGTGTTTTCTATTATCATTATCATTTTTGTTGTCATTGTTATCATTATTGCTTCGGAGGAATAAAGCTTTTTTGCAAATATGATCAGGAAAGTGCTCCAAGTAAGTCCACTATCTTTTCTCTTTATTGTAAAAATACTTTTTTGACCACAAGCAAAAAATGTCATAAAAAAATATTTGTAGCAATTAATCGGGTTATTTCATTAATAAAATCGTACCAATGTCCACATTTTGGCTAGAAAATTCACATGTAAAAAATCAGCTTTTAATAATGTAAATGATTTTTATATATAATTAAATAATACGGGATGTTTCCTAAATAAAACTTGGGTTGACAAGTCCCTGTCTTCAAGATCTCACAATAAAATGCTTCTTCAATAATCTACACGTGAGGACCAAATTCCTCACCTAAACGGGGTATAATGAACTACTCGATTTATGGATGTCTTTATAACTTTATTCTATGCCATGATTTACTACTTTCTGACGTGATTGGATAGGCTTTTAATTTCTATATTTGCTCTACTCTTGCATAAAAGAAAAGGGATAACATGATTAATTTGAAAGCCGTTAAGTCACATTTGTCAAGGATAAAAAGAAGAGTGAAATTTCGGACCCTCTTTGGGTTTTTGGCCTCATAAGGTCGGAACACCCTTCTTTTCCAATGTTCTATTGGGTGATGACTCCTTACTATTCAGTCTTGTGGTGCCCAACTAGATGCCTTTCGATCATCAATTGTTAGCGATAAGATAGGGACACTTTGACGTGCCACATCACACCTTTTGAGGTTTATGATCGTGGCGAGTTGAGTTGAGTCTCTTTCCTATTACGAAATGACTGTCAGCCTGGACAAGAAACTTCAACCTGGTTCTGACCCTAAAAGTGGGATCAAACCGCTAAAGATCAGAGGTTTCCTCACTCGAACTCGATGATCCCTTGGTTTCGGAGGTGAAATCAAGTGTCAGTGACTTGAAAAAAAGAGCCAAAAACTATTGAGCAAAAGGGCTCACGTCACAGACCGATAACTCCATTGTGGCACACCAATTGACATTGTTGGATTTGATCGACATTCTGTATTTCATCTCCAACAAATTGATAAAATTTTGATTGAGATAAAAATTCAATATCTTGCCCACTGATGGAATGTCTGGGCTAACTTGGACTAATATCATTTACAAATATTTGTTAAGTTGCCTCAATATTTTCCATGTGCGATATATTATTTCTACCCTGATCGCCGGTTCCATATATTATAGGCATTTTAGCTTTAAACCCCCCTTCAGCTACTATAATTATTAATTCCACCACGGTATAAACATTATATTCTCTTAATTTTTCATAAATTATATCTTTGTCACTATCATATTCTAAATCCACCGACGTCCAACATAACGATCCTTAGTTGTACAATGAATTTTTGTATATAAATCATAAAATCAAATTGTTAATACCTAAATTCAACTTAATGTGAATTTTATGTATCAATTTAGTAAGAGTTGGCTTACTTTTAAGTCTGAGTCTCTTCGTAACGGCATTTGGACCTGATATATCATATTAAAAATCCATAATTCCATAACTTATTTCTCCTCCCTTGTGTAAGTAAAAATCGATATAGGCCGATATCTTCAAATTATCTGTAAGTTATAATATAATTATATAATTTTTAATTAATATATGTCCATATTTATATGTTGTACTCATAAAACAAAGCAACAACAACTGAGACCTAAATAATAATTTATTTCGTTCGAGGTATAAAATAACTTCAACAAAAATAATGAAAATTTTCAAAAGTATAAATACTAAAACAATTAATAATAACAAAAAAGGATAATAATTGCCACTTTTTACACAAATTACATGCATTAGGGTAATAACTAATTTTACTAATTATATAATAAAAAAATATCGATTGCTTTTTACACATTATCGCAAATGCTTAAATTCGATAATATTATTATGCAATATTAGTAAAAAATATGTTTACATTTTCATTCACACAGACCTATAATTTTGAACCTCTATTCTAATGAATATAATATTTAGGCCATTTATTATAATTGTACCACTTACAATAATTTTTTGCTCAACAGGAATTGTATCTCTAATTTTTAATAGATTTTCTCCGCTAATTTTTATTACATCTTTTGCAAATATCATAACAAATTCCTCACATTTTGTTATATACTCACTATGCTAAATTTTTATTGCAGACTTCAAATAAAATATTGGTATTGTCATACAAAGTGCATCTACCATTTTTGCTTTTGTCATCGAATATCCTCTCATTATAATATCTTGTAATTTTTTTTATTATAATAATATGATCGTATATTGTTACATCATTTTCATTTTCAATTTCACATTTCATTTTTGGGCAACGATTTCTTTTGAAATACTAGTCATCATGGCTCTTGGAGCTAAGTAGATTTGCACCATCTATTGCATAAAATTAATAAAAAAAATTATATTACACATTAAAATTTATTTATTTAATCATTATTGTCTAAAATTAAATTTATTCATATCATTTTATAAAATTTCTAAAATTTTATGGTATAATAACATAACGTTTCTATTTAAACTTTTTCTTATATGGATTTACAACTAAGTAAAAAAAATGTTAGTTAAATAATACTTACTTTTAAGATTATGACTGTTGTGCCTTCTGGATTTGTTCACTTTATACTTTAATTGATACCTGCAATTTATCACATTAAATAAATATTATATTTATGTTAATACATTACAATCTAAAATTAAATATGTCAAATTAAAAAAATTTAAATATAATTTCTTAACAGATAATGATAATAAAACTGAAAAAAGATCATAAACTTTCATATAATAACACACTAAAATTTATAACATAATATTTTCACTATCCTCACAATAACTTTCATATATTGCCTATTGTTTTTTAACTCTCACACAACCACCTCTGGAGTTTCAAGTGCACATCCAATTTTAAAGTTTCAAAGGCAAATATATATATATATATATATATATATATATATATATATATATATATATATATATATATATATATATATATATATATATATATATATATATATATATAGAGAGAGAGAGAGAGAGAGAGAGAGAGAAAGAGAGAGAGAGAGAGATGGTTTCGGGTGAAAATTTATTCAATGTTTTTCATTATTTCCCAAAAGAAAAGGGAAGAAGCCTATTTTGTTTCAATTCCGTATGTGGCCTTTGTAGAAATGTACTTCAATTATAGCCATTTACTGTCTACACTTCACTGTTTGGTGGGCCCCACATTACCATTTTCGTAGCCTAGCTTTATGAAAGTCATTCTGTTGCTCCAGCACCGTGGTGGGCCCTACAACACCATTTCCATAGTTCAGTCTTGCTGAAATCATCATCTAGTTCTAGCTTCATGGTGGGCCCCACTACCCATTTCGTAAGGACTCTATGCGAGAATGAACTTAGATCAGCCCCCTAACCGTAGACCCCACATCCTATTTCTGCATACATGTCTTCGAAAATGTAAAAGACACCAATTCCTTAAATAGTTTGAAAAACACCTTAAAAATCCAAATATTTTTTCCAAAAATATTATTCATAAAAAAGTCTCAAATTAACCTCGCTCTTTTCGTTATTTGTGATTTATATAATTCAGTCCATTTATAATTCACTTACCATATTTTTATATTATTTGAAATTTTATAATTTTTTATACAATGTGAAAATTCATTACATTAGAGATTATAAATATATATCTTTTTATTTTTAATTGTTTTTAGCAAAAAAATAATACTATACAATTTAATTGTTTATAACTCCATTTATTTACCATTCGATATGCTTATAACTTACTTAACAATAATCTATTTGTACCATATGACCCAAATAACTTAGTCACCACCTATATATGGTATAAAAATAATATTAAAATAATATTAGAACATAAAAAATATTTTCAAAATTAAATAACAGTGGTAAAAAGCATCAAAATATAGAAAATTATTATAAATCATTAATTTCGTGGTTTAATTTTTTTTAAATAAACCATAAATTAATCATCAACTCATGAGTTGGAAATGTTTTCAAACAACTAATCATACAATACAATATCATATCATATCATATCATATCATTTTTAACCATGATTTCAAACAAGAGTTTACTTAAAATGAAAATTGAAATTTAGAAAGTCAAGAGTCTAATTACACTTTTAGGGTGCATTCAAAGAGGATTTTATTTTCACCCATTTGACATATTTGTTTTCGTTTTGATTATTACAAAAATTTAAATAAACTATTTTCACACAAAAAATAGAAACTAAAAATTTTCAAAATGGGGTTTTTATGTTTTTGTTGTTGTTAACAATTTAATTACGTTATCCTTATAACACCACCGCTTCTACTACCACCACCACCAAACCGCTGTCATCGCTGTCACTACCACCACACCACTATCACTACTGCCAACATCATACTACTACCGCCACCAACCACCATCGTCGCCACTGCCACCATCGTTGCCACTGCCACCATCATCAGACCACCACCTATCGCTGTCGCTGTCGCCACCGCTACCGCTAACGTTGTCGTCACCATCGTCGCTACTACTGCTGCCACTGCCGTCATCCCTACCATTACTGTCACCGTCGCCACCACCAACAATGCCACTGCCACTTCCACCGCCATCACCTCCGTTGCACCACCACCAAAATCATTATTATATTATCTATGAATAATTAAAAAATATACTTAAATAATTAAAAAAGTATGATATGCTTTTTAAATATATAAAACAATTTTTTTAAAAATAGATAACAAAAATCGAAAATAATTTTTGAATTTTAAAAAAAGAAAAACTAAAAACCTATAATCTTAACCGAACACGCTCTTAATCTATCAAAATTTAAATTCAACAATTTTCGGCCAAAATGTAACCATAAAAAGAAATACATTTAAAATGACAATTTTAGACAAGTTCCCCTTAGATCATACTAACCCAGGCCTTACTTTTAGCCCAACATGTCTAGTATTATTTCAAGTTAACTAAAATGAGCTTTACAAAACTACCCAGAAAAAGGGGGTTACACTTAAAAATAATCCTTTCTTTTTTTCCTTTTAAAAATACCTTTTTTTAAATTATCATTTTTAAAAATATCCCTTTTTTAATTTCACTCAAACTCACACTTCTTTTCACGCCTCCTCCTCCTCCTTCTTTCCTAAGAATAAAAATTCAGTTGTAGGTGAAAATGAAATTTCAGAACTTTGGTTGCTAATAGTGAAGAAAGGGCAAATGTTAGGGACAAAAGTTATGACTGGTTTTTATATGGGCGGGAGCAGATTGGACTTCAATCACAATTCACACAAATCTTCTTATAAGTTTTATTAGTCTTAATTCTGAGATTGATATGAAAATAAAGAAACCAATTGGAAAGAACAGAAAGGAATCAAGAAAGTCAGTAGCGCTAGAGAAACATAATAAAGAAAAGAAAATGAAGAAAACAACTTTTCAATTTCATTCAGATTAAAAAGGATGTTTTGTTTGTATCAATTGATATTATTTTCCTTTTTAGAGCAATAATTCCTCGGAGTTATATGCTAAGTTGTATGTAGCAAATTAGTTTTTGATTTTTTGTTATGCAAGTGAAATTTATATAATTATAGCAGTCCCAATTAAGAAAACGACAATCGTTTGGTAATAGATAAATCATTTATCATTTCTTTGAGTAGAATAGTAACCAATGATAAACTCAAATTTCAATCCATCTGTTAAAAAAAAGATATACAATGATATGAAAAGTGTCATGCAGATTTCATTACTAGCTAATTTGCCAAAATAATATAATATAAACGAATTGAAGAAAAAATAGTGTAATGCCCCAAAAACTAATAATAATAATAATAATAATAATAATAATAATAATAATAATAATAAAAAGAAAAGAAGAGAAGAGAAGTAGGTGGGATTTAAAAGGTTAAGTGTGTGTCACGTGTGTGGTTAAAAATAAAAGAAAGGGTAGGTGTGGTTTAAAAAAAAGAGAGAAGAAAGAAGTTATAAAAAAAAAGAAATGAAGTAGAGGAGAACATAAGGGAGAATCGGGAATTGAAGGGAAGGCAGTGCTGGCCGCCGCTGCTCACGATGCCAGCGAGGCCTAGACTGTCGCGCCGCTGCCACGCCACCTCAAATCATCCCCGCGAGCGTCGTCCTCCTCCGGTGGCATCGTTTCCTTTCGGTTTCTTCCCCACCACCGTGGCTCTCCTCTTTCCCCTTTATTTTCGACGATTTCGACTGCGACTGAGGTGGCTAACTGCACCGGTGGGATCTCGAGGATGAGGTGATTTCTTTGATTGCTACCACTCCTCCCCACTTGCCAGCAGCATGGAGATTGGTGATGGTGAAGGTGGGACATTCAAGTTCCGATCTCGGCCAACTCCGGTGGCTGTTGGGCACGTGACCATCCACTATGGAATCCCCAGGCCTGGATCTTCAAGTGGATAGCTTCGATGCATTTTTGGCGAGTCTCCGGTGAAGCTCTAGCGACCGGTCCGACGAGCCTAAGGATGACAAAATGCAGAAAATATAGAGATCGATGCTAACGGGTATGTGGATACAAAATACTCTTAATTTCATTTAATTTTGAATTTTATGGTGAATTTTGTATTAGGTAAGTATATGAATTTAAGAATTAATGAGAAATAATTTGAGATAATAATAGAAAATAGTGATATAACATGAAATAGATGAGAATAAAAGAAGAAATTAAGTAATTAGTTGAAAAGCTAATTGATGCCTATGAAAATCTTAAATAGAATATGGTAATTTATTAGGAATTAAGTGTAAATATAACATTCTAATTATAAATACATGTGTTATGATGGAATTGAGTTAAAGATAATATATGAGTATGAAATTATATATATATATATATATATATATATATATATATATATATATATATATACACAACATAATGAAATTCATGGGAGTAAAAAAAAGATATTTAAATAAATCAAGTGTTAATTGATATATATATATGAATACACGTTGGTATTAGAAACATAAATAATATAAAACAAAGTATGAAGAGATTTGTAAGTATTAAAAATTATATGTTAGTCGAATTGTATATAATGGTATATAAAGTGAATAATTGATATTAAATAGTATTTTGCGTATAAAATATGTTATATTAATTTAAAGGAGTATAATTAGAATAATTTGAATTACATAAACTTATTAACATAAAGTGCACTATATATATATATATATATATATAGTAATGTACCATGGTGTGACTATATATATAAGTAAACAAAAGAGTGAAATAAATTGATATAATTATTGTTGTGAATTAATGTAAAATGAATAATTTATAAATTGAGCTGAAAAGTAGTAAGTAGAGCACTACGATGCCCACAATAGTAAATGATGTTGTTGATGGAACAAAGAAGAAATAATGATGAAATGAAGTTATTAAAGATAAAGGAAATGACAAGTACCATGGATATATATATAATGTTAATATATGTAGATGATACTATTTAATGTCTTTAATGATAATATTATATTTTTCCTTAGTAAAATTAGATAGGAATTGGGATAATTGGATAAAGTTGGCATGCTAATTAAGGAATTTGTAATGCGGCGCCTTGATATGTAACGCCAAATTGGATGGCTTTGAGAGCTCTTTCGGTGTATGAAATTAAGTTGAGTTGTGGATTGGATGGCTCCGAAAGCTGAATCCATAACTGCATATATATATATATATATATATATATATATATATATATATATATATATATATATATATATATATATATATATATGTCTATATATGTGTGTGTGTGTGGGTGTGTATAGACATGCATATGTTTAATAGAAAAATTGTGTATATTGACTGAAGAAAATTGTTAAAAAGGGGATTGGATGGTTCCGAGAACTCAATCCCCCGATTATATCCCGTTTATCCATCTCGTTGCAATTTCACTAGATTTTACTAGGGGCAAAATGATAATTTTGTATGAAACTGAGATAAAAGAATAATTATGATAATTTCGATGTCACAAATGTAAATAAATAATAAATAATGTGGAAAATAAAATCAATGGGATGAGTAAGAGCAAAATTGTAATTACGTGATAAAATAAGGGTAAATTGACTAGTTGAAGCATAAAGAGTAATAAGAAACTTAAATTAACTAGATGAGACAAAAAGGGGAAAAAATGTAATTAATCAAGAATTAAGGGACTAAATTATAAATTTACCATCTCTGGGAAATTCAAAGAACCAAAATGTAATTTGTACATTGAAAATTCAATAAAAGCCAAATAAAGCCAAATGAGTCAAAATGGAAGTTAATTAGAGAAAATGGTAAATTTGAATATTAATACAACAATTAAAGAAATCAAATTGAATAGACAAATTAAGAAGGATAAAATCGTCAATAGTAAAAATCTTAAGGGTCAAAATGTAATTCATCATAAGAGAAATTTTAGGATCTAAATTACAATTTATGCACATAATTTAAATTAAAGAATAAAGAAAATTAAACTAGTTAAACTTGTGATCAAAATTGGTTAAGTTAAGAAAAAGTCAATTTCAGGGAAATTGAAAAAATTAATTAGAAAGAATAAGTGATAAAGACATTTAAAGTAAATTATGGGTATATTGAGAATAAATCATGGAGTTATATGATAGAAGGAGATTATAAGGATTTGATTTGTGATTTTCTATTTAATAAGGAAAGAAACAAAATCAAATAAGAAAAATATATAATAAGAATAAAGGAAAGTAAAGAAGGTCAAACGACTTAAAACGAAAATAAATAAAATTGAGGATTATAAATAATTTAGTGAAAAAGAGTTACGAGTAAGAGAAATTAAAGACAAATAAATAAATTCAAAATTTAAATAAATAAAATAGGAAATTATGGAATGGACCAAAGAATGGAATTAAGGAACAAATTAAAAAAAATAATAGGTTCATGGCGAGAAATATTCAAAGAGAAACGAAGGACAAATTAGCAGTTTTGAGAAAATAAGTAACGAAATTTTGATTTAGCTAGACAAGAAAATTTAAATTGTAGTTGAACAAAAAAAAAGTACCTAATCGAAAGTATAAGAGAAAATAAGAAAATATAGGAGAATGAGATACGACAAAATATTAAATAGCGATTGAGAAAAGAATATTAGTAACAGAATAGAAATGAAATGTTACAACGAATGAATTTTGACTAGTAAAAACTTATTGTATAAACTACAATGAACCAAAATAGAATTTTAAAATAAACAAAAAAAGGACAATTTAAATAAAGAGATAGGCAATTATTAATAAATAATAATGAAAATTGCAGGGTTAAAGTTAGTCAAATGATTAGACTTGCTTAATATAATAAAGATAATAAAAATTAGAAATAAAAATTTAATCAAATGAAATTTTGAGTAGTTGTATCCTCCACTTAGCAACAATATTGCTTAGCGTGCGATTGTTGATTGCGCGCAGGAACAAAATATTTCGGGTTATGAATAAGAAATTTCGAATTGACATGTACATAAAGATAGTAGGATCGCATAAACTGAGGTATAACGATTTCATATTTAATCCTTGGTATTTTATAATTAGAGTCATTATTATTTTAGTAAATGATTTTGGATTCATAAATATATGCGCATATTTGACTAGTATATTTCTATGACGTGCGGATATATGGATGAGAGTAAGGTGTTACAAATAGCACATAAGGAAATTCTAAGTAAAATAAAGCAAAAACAAAAGAATCACAAATAGCAATTACAATCATCAATGTAACTCTCATCTGCAAAACAATTTGATCTTGTTCTCACACAAAAGCTTCAATTCTTGGCTCAAATGAGAATGCAGATATGAACTCTATAGCTTCACCATTCACAAAACACTTTGGCAATTCTAGCCAATGGTTGGCCCTTAAATCACAAAAAAATGTAATTGAAAAACTCAGCTGAATTCAAGCAAATAAATATTTGAAATTTGGTATATCAAATGATATACCAAATATGCCGACGGGTATACCAAATTTCATAACATAATTAGCAATCTGAAATTTGGTATATCGGCTGATATACCTGGTATATACCGTCCAGTATACCAAATTTCAAAGCATATTTGCAATTTGTAAGTTGGTATACTGTACCGGTCGATATACCAAATTCCATAATATAATTAGCATTTTGAAATTTGGTATATCGGATGTTTGCATTCTAAAATTTAGTATATTAGCTGGTATACTTGGTATACCATCCGGTATATCAAATTTCAGAATATGTTTGCAATCTAAAATTTGATATGCTGGACGGTATACTAGATATACCAGCCAGCATACCAAATTTGATAATATAATTAGTATTCTGAAATTTGATATACCGACGGTATATCGGATGGTATACCGACGGTATAATTAAGTTGCCATGAAAGCCAACTACACAGTAGCTTATGTTTCATACTAGAATAGCTTGCCGACCCATAAAATATAAACGTAAAAGACTATAGGTTAATTGGGCATGTCCTTATGATGCTATAGCTGTTTGAATTTAAAATCTCAAATATAAATTTTATTGACTTTCAATAATTACACAAAATTATTATATATTCATACACTAAAATTTAACACTCGGTAATTTACACATCTCACTGGTTAATATTTGCACCCACCCTCATTCTCACGCGACGCAGACGTACCCTCACTCTGTCAAAACCCCTAATAAGTTATCAACTAACGCTAACAACCATATTATATTATTATTACAAGTACAAAATATTTCCATAAGATTTCCATGGCAATAAGTCAAAAGTAGGTCATGATAGTCTCAACAGCACAAGCCTCTAAGTACAGACACTATTAAAATCCCATTAAATGTTGGCAATTTTTGCATGAAAGGTATTGTAATACCCTCAAACAAAGTGTTTTTCTCCTTCAACATATGGAAGTTGCTGTAATTTCTGTGGAAAGCATTAAAGCATCTTCACCTGTTTATAATCTGAAGCCGTTCAATCTCTGCCTTTTAGACCAGCTTACACCTACAACCTATTCTCCACTCATTCTCTTCTACCATCCGAATTATATCCGTTCGAGAACCACCCAAATTACAGCTCAACTGAAATGGTCACTCTCACAGACTCTGACTCCGTTCTACCCCCTCTCAGGAAGGTTGAAGGGCAATCTTATCATCGATAACTT